>CAUYUJ010014948.1:2976062-2986062 GCA_963575745.1 Prorocentrum cordatum | reverse complement strand
CGTCGTAGTCGTAGTCGTAGTCGTAGTGGTAGTCGTAGAAGTAGTAGTATTAGCAGTAGTCGTAGTAGTTGTAGTAGTAGTAGTAGTACTAGTGGTAGTAGCAGTAGTAGTAGTAGTAGTAGTCGTAGTAGTAGTAGTAGTAGTAGTAGTAGTAGTAGTAGTGGTGGTAGTAGTAGTAGCCGTCGTAGTAGTCGTAGTAGTCGTAGTAGTCGTAGTGGTCGTAGTCGTAGTTGAAGTAGTAGTAGCAGTGGTAGTAGTAGTAGTAGTAGTAGTAGTAGTAGTAGTAGTAGTAGTAGTAGTAGTGGTAGCAGTAGTAGTAGTAGCAGTAGCCGTAGTAGTAGTAGTATTAGTAGTAGTAGTAGTAGTAGTAGCAGAAGTAGTAGTAGTAGTAGTAGTAGTAGTAGTGGTAGTAGTGGTGGTAGTAGTAGTAGTCGTTGTAGTAGTAGTGGTAGTAGTAGTAGCAGTAGTAGTAGTAGTAGTAGTAGGAGTAGTAGTAGTAGTAGTAGTAGTAGTAGTAGTAGTACAGGTAGTAATAGTACAGGTAGTAGTAGTAGTAGTAGTAGTAGTAGTAGTAGTAGTAGGTAACGCCGTGCCCGTCTGGGCCGTGTAGTAGTGAACCGCTGTTCTGAAGTCTCTTTCTTTGGCACTGAAGTATATGTTTTAGAAGCTCAGGTGGCGGATGTTCGATCCCAGAACAAAAGTTCACCATAAGAGTTGGACACTCGGTTTTCGGTTTGAAGTTGCCCCCCGTCCATACAATCGAGCATGATGGAAGCGAACGCCGTCTCCGTCCGGGCCCGCCGAGTTCGATTCCGAAGATATTGCATTGTTTTGCATTTGGCTTGTTTGCATTATTTTGCATTGCTTGCATTTGGGTTGCTCGATAGATGTCTGCTGAGGTTGCATTGGGAGCTTACATCATGATGATGATGTTGAAGAAGGTGATGATGATGATGATCATGATGATGATGATGACGATGAGGATGGTGGTGATGGTGACGATTAGTATGATGACGATGATGCGGATGATGATGACGATGATGATGATGCTGATGTATGACGACGATGATGATGTTGATGACGGCGATGATGACGATGATGATGGTGGCGATGATGATGATTGTGATGGTGATGCTGATGCTGGTGATGATTGTGATGTGTGATGATGCTGGTGATGATCACGGTTCATGACGATGCTGGTGGTGATGATGATGATGACGACGACGATGATGAAGGTGATGTTGATGATGATCATAATGATGATGACGTTTCTGATGATACTGATGATGACTATGATGATGATGATGATGGTGATAATCATGACGGGGATTGAGCAAATGATAACGTACTCAATTCGGCCGCGCGGATCAATGCTCCTCCCTGGGAGCGTGCATTCGGCATGCACGCCCAGGGAGCCCTCGGGCCCCCAGGGCAGGCGGGGCGACGAGGGAACCTTCGAACGCTAGCATTCCTTCAGGATTCGCTAGCATTCCTTCGGATTCCCTTCGGATTCCCTCAGGATTCCTAGGCGCTTATACACTTCAGGGATTCCTGAGGCGCGCAAGCGCGAACCCGGCCGGGAACGGCGTGCGGTCTGCGCAAGGATTCCTTAGGATGCCACTAGGATTCGCTGAGGATTCTTTCGGGTTCTTTTAGGATTCCTTCGGATTCCTTCGTATTCGCTAGGTTTCGTTCGGATTCCCTTCGGATTCGCTAGCATTCCTTCAAGATTGCGAAGGCCTGACGGCCGGTGCCGCCGACCCTGTTCGCAATGCGCAGCAAGAGGCACGGGCTGTGGGATGGTTTGGGGGAATGGGAAGAAGGACGAGAAGGTGGGGGAGGGAGGTGTCGTATCTGACCCGGGACTTCCCCGGGACTCCCCCGGGACCCCCCCCGGGACCTCCTCTCCCCCCCCCGTCGGGGAAGGGAAAGGGAAGGGGCTTCCCTTCGACTCAATGACGACGTTGCTCAAGGTCGGTACGGGGGGGGGCGTCGTATCTGACTCGGGGGGGGGGTCGCTACCCCCTCCCGCTACCCCCCCCCCCCTCCCGGCGGGGGAGGGATCAAAGGGAAGGGGCTTCCCTTCGACTCAATTACGAGGTTGCTCAAGGTCGGCTTGGCTGGAGCCCAGGGGAACAGGAGTCCCAGGGGGGGGCGTCGTATCTGACCCGGGGGGGGGGGTCGCTACCCCCCCCCCTCCCGGCGGGGGAGGGATCAAAGGGAAGGGGCTTCCCTTCGACTCAATTACGAGGTTGCTCAAGGTCGGCTTGGCTGGAGCCCAGGGGAAGAGGAGTCCCAGGGGGGGGCGTCGTATCTGACCCGGGGGGGGGGTCGCTAACCCCCCCCCCTCCCGGCGGGGGAGGGATCAAAGGGAAGGGGCTTCCCTTCGACTCAATTACGAGGTTGCTCAAGGTCGGCTTGGCTGGAGCCCAGGGGAAGAGGAGTCTCAGGGGGGGGCGTCGTATCTGACCCGGGGGGGGGGTCGCTACCCCCCCCCCCTCCCGGCGGGGGAGGGATCAAAGGGAAGGGGCTTCCCTTCGACTCAATTACGAGGTTGCTCAAGGTCGGCCTGGCTGGAGCCCAGGGGAAGAGGAGCCCCAGGGGGGGGCGTCGTATCTGACCCGGGGGGGTCGCTACCCCCCCCCCTCCCGGCGGGGGAGGGATCAAAGGGAAGGGGCTTCCCTTCGACTCAATTACGAGGTTGCTCAAGGTCGGCTTGGCTGGAACCCAGGGGAAGAGGTCTCCCAGGGAAAGGGAAGGACAGAGACGACGAGTACAAAGAATGACGGAGATGACGGCTCGAACGGAAAAGCCCCTCACACACGCCGACAGGGTCGGCGGATTCCCTTAGGATTCCTTCAGGGATTCCTAGGCGCTTATGCACGTCATGGATTCCTGAGGCGCGCAAGCGCGAACCCGGACGGGCACGGCGTGCGGTTTGCGCAAGGAGTCTTTCGGATTCCACCAGGATTCGCTGAGGATTCGGTAGGATTCCTTAGGATTCCTTCGGATTCCTTCGGATTCGCTAGGTTTCCTTAGGATTCCCTTCGGATTCGCTAGCATTCCTTCAGGATTCCCTTTGGATTCCCTCAGGAATCCTAGGCGCTTACACTTCAGGGATTCCTGAGGCGCGCAAGCGCGAGCCCGGACCGGAACGGCGTGCGGTCTGCGCAACGATTTTTGTTAGGATTCCATTAGGATTCGCTGAGGATTCGGTAGGATTCCTTAGGATTCCTTCGGATTCCTTCGGATTCGCTAGGTTTCCTTAGGATTCCTTTCGGATTCGCTAGCATTCCTTCAGGATTCCATTAAGATTCCCTCAGGAATCTTAGGCGCTTATACACTTCAGGGATTCCTGAGGCGCGCAAGCGCGAGCCCGGACGGGAACGGCGCGCGGTCTGCGCAACGATTTTTTTAGGATTCCATTAGGATTCGCTGAGGATTCGGTCGGGTTCCTTAGGATTCGTTGGGATTCCGCTAGGTTTCGTTCGGATTCCCTTTGGATTCGCTAGCATTCCTCCAGGAGTCCCTTCGGATTCCCTCAGGAATCCTAGGCGCTTATACACTTCAGGGATTCCTGAGGCGCGCAAGCGCGAACCCGGACCGGAACGGCGCGCGGTCTGCGCCAGGATTCCTTTGGATTCCAGTGGGATTCGCGGAGGATTCGGTAGGATTCTTTCGGATTCTTTAGGATTCCCTCGGATTTGCTAGGTTTCCTTCGGATTCCCTCAGGATTCCCAGACGCTTATACACTTCAGGGATTCCTGAGGCGCAAGCGCGAACCCGGACGGGAACGGCGTGCGGTCTGCGCATGGATTCCTTAGGATTCCATTCGGATTCGCTGGGGATTCGGTGGGATTCCTTAGGATTCCTTCGGGTTCCTTAGGATTCCTTCGGATTCGCGAGCATTCCTTAGGATTCCTTTCGGATTCGCGAGCATTCCTTCAGGATTCCTGCAGGATTCCTTCAGGAATCCTAGACGCTAATACACTTCAGGGATTCATGAGGCGCGCAAGCGCAAACCCAGACGGGCACGGCGCGGGGCCCGGGCGGGCAGGGCGTGCGGCGCGGGGCCCGGGCGGGCACGGCGTGGGGCCCGGACGGGCACGGCGCTCCCTAGTAGTAGTAGTAGTAGTAGTAGTAGTAGTAGTAGTAGTAGTAGTAGTAGTAGTAGTAGTAGTAGTAGTAGTAGTAGTAGTAGTAGTAGTGGTAGTGGTAGTAGTAGTAGTAGTTGACTGGTCGTAGTAGTAGTAGTAGTAGTAGTAGTAGTAGTATAAGTAGTAGTAGTAGTAGTAGTAGTAGTAGTAGTAGTAGTAGTAGTAGTAGTAGTAGTAGTAGTAGTAGTAGTAGTAGTAGTAGTAGTGGGAGTAGGAGTAGGAGTAGGAGTCAAGCTAGCCAGCTCGAGCGAGTCAAGCATGGCATGCCCAGTCCCACCCGCCCTCCCACAACATAAGAAGCAAAGCTGGCACAACTGGGGGCCGAAGTCACACCGGCCAGCCGGTTTGGTACAGCTGATGCGGCCGCGATGGCGGTTGCCGACGGGAAACTGGCGAGCGCGTGTTGAATGCCGCGCACGCATTGCCAGACGAGTCGAGAATGGCCCGGTACACCGCAGGAAGCCAGAGGTGGCCGGAGGAAGCCCGACGGTCTGACAGGACACCCCAAAACATTTTTGTGAACAAGCATTGGGTTTTTTTATGTTTTTATGTTGAAATGCTTGCAAACACACGGTGTTCGGTAGGATTCTGACATGAACGCGCGAGTGTGCTCTTTGTGGTTTTTTTTGCACAGGATTCGCGGCCTGGGTGCATGACAGAGCATCGCGGGTGCACCGCGCGATGACGTGAAATCGCTGGATTTGACCGAATTCCTAAGATTCCTATGGTTTTCCTATGATTTCAGCAAGAGAGCCCGGGCGGGAAATTTGTACAATTTTTTGTGAAAAAGCATTGGGTTTTTGATGTTTTTATGTTGAAATGCTTGCAAACACACGGTGTTCGGTAGGATTATGACATGAACGCGCGCGTGTGCTCTTTGTGGTATTTTTTGCAATGGATTATCGCCGTGGACGACAGGACGTCCATGTCGATAGGAAAAAATAAGAAACATGTTGATTTTTGTCTCACCACACTACTATCACATTTTTTTAACACACCCCACCAGTGCCCATTAAACACCACACGGATGGGACCACCCGGGAGCAAAAGCGCGCAACCCGCTATCTGCCGCCTGAGGGGGAGTAGAGTATATTCTAATAAGGAATAAGGAAGGAGTAGGAAATACAAACAACTCAAACTTAACAACAATAGGAGTAGGAAGTAGGAATTAGGAGTCATCTAGCCACTCGAGCGAGTCCAACATGGCATGCCCAGTGCCACCCGCCCGCAACACACAAACCAACCCACAACCACACCCACACCCCCCCACAACACAACATAAGAAGCAAAGCTGCACAATCTGGGGCCGAGTACAAACCGCCAGCCGTTTTGGTACAGCTGATGCGCCAGCGATGGCGGTTGCCGACGGGAAACTGGCGAGCGCGGCTCTGGGGGTCACAACATAACCCCCACACATACCGCGCACGCATTGCCAGACGAGTCGAGAATGGCCCGGTACACCGCAGGAAGCCAGAGGTGGCCGGAGGAAGCCCGACGGTCTGACAGGACACCCCAAAGCATTTGTGTGAAAAAGCTTTGGGTTTTTGATGTTTTTTATGTTGAAATGCTTGCAAACACACGGTGTTCGGTAGGATTCTGACATGAACGCGCGAGTGTGCTCTTTGTAATATTTTTTGCACAGGATTCGCGGCCTGGGTGCATGACAGAGCATCGCGAGTGCACCGCGCGATGACGTGAAATCGGTGGATTTGACCGAATTCTTAAGATTCCTATGGTTTTCCTATGATTTCAGCAAGAGAGCCCGGGCGGGAAATTTGTACAATTTTTTGTGAAAAAAAGCATTGGGTTTTTGATGTTTTTATGTTGAAATGCTTGCAAACACACGGTGTTCGGTAGGATTCTGACATGAACGCGCGCGTGTGCTGTTTGTGGTATTTTCTGCAATGGATTATCGCCGTGGACGACAGGACGTCCATGTCGAGAGGAAAAAATAAGAAACATGTTGATTTTGTATTGTTTTTTACAGGTTAGGATGGGACCACCCGGATGCGTCCGCTATCTGCCGGCCTGAGGGGGGAGTAGGAGTATATTCTAATAAGGAATAAGGATAGGAGCCAAGCTAGCCAGCTCGAGCGAGTCAAGCATGGCATGCCCAGTCCCACCCGCCCTCCCACAACAAAAGAAGCAAAGCTGGCACAACTGGGGGCCGAAGTCACACCGGCCAGCCGGTTTGGTACAGCTGATGCGGCCGCGATGGCGGTTGCCGACGGGAACTGGCGAGCGCGTGTTGAATGCCGCGCACGCATTTCCAGACGAGTCGAGAATGGCCCGGTACACCGCAGGAAGCCAGAGGTGGCCGGAGGAAGCCCGACGGTCTGACAGGACAATGACGGCGACGATTCTAGAAGGCGACGACGGTGCCAATGACGGCGACGGCTCTAGAAGGATTTGGGCATGCGCTCGCGGCGACGCGCGCGCATGTCGCCCGCGTGGCATTTTTTGCACAGGATTCGCGGCCTGGGTGCATGACAGAGCTTCGCGAGTGCACCGCGCGATGACGTGAAATCGCTGGATTTGACCGAATTCTTAAGATTCCTATGGTTTTCCTATGATTTCAGCAAGAGAGCCCGGGCAGGAAATTTGTATACTTTTTGTGAAGAAGCATTGGGTTTTTGATGTTTTTATGTTGAAATGCTTGCAAACACACGGTGTTCGGTAGGATTCTGACATGAACGCGCGCGTGTGCTCTTTGTGGTATTTTTTGCAATGGATTATCGCCGTGGACGACAGGACGTCCCTGTCGAGAGGAAAAAATAAAAAAAATGTTGATTTTGTATTGTTTTTTACAGGTTAGGATGGGACCCCCCGGATGCGGCCCCTAATGGCCGGCTAGGGGGAGTATGCAGTATAATATTCTAATAGGAATAAGGATAGGAGTGAAAAGTAGAGTAGAGTCCAAGCTATGGTGCTCGAGCGGTCAAAGCATGCATGCCCTCCCAGACCCGCCCTCCCACAACATAAGAAGCAAAGCTGGCGCAACTGGGGGCCGAAGTCACACCGGCCAGCCGGTTTGGTACAGCTGATGCGGCCGCGATGGCGGTTGCCGACGGGAGCTGGCGAGCGCGTGATGAATGCCGCGCACGCATTGCCAGACGAGTCGAGAATGGCCTGGTACACCGCAGGAAGCCAGAGGTGGCCGGAGGAAGCCCGACGGTCTGACAGGACACCCCACAGCATTTTTGTGAAAAAGCATTGGGTTTTGATGTTTTTATGTTGAAATGCTTGCAAACACACGGTGTTCGGTAGGATTCTGACATGAACGCGCGAGTGTGCTCTTTGTGGTATTTGTTGCACAGGATTCGCGGCCTGGGTGCATGACAGAGCATCGCGAGTGCACCGCGCGATGACTGAAATCGGGGCTGGGATTTGACAGAACCTTAAGATTCCCAATTGTTTCTCATGATTTTCAGCAAGAAGAAAGCCACTGGCGGGAAATTTTGATACAATTTTTGGAAAAAAGCATTGGGTTTTTGATGTTTTTATGGTGAAATGCTTGCAAACACACGGTGTTCGGTAGGATTCTGACATGAACGCGCGCGTGTGCTCTTTGTGGTATTTTTTGCAATGGATTATCGCCGTGGACGACAGGACGTCCATGTCGAGAGGGAAAAATAAGAAACATGTTGATTTTGTATTGTTTTTTACAGGTTAGGATGGGACCCCCCGGATGCGGCCCCTAATGGCCGGCCTGAGGGGGGAGTAGGAGTATATTCTAATAAGGAATAAGGATTAGGAGTAGGAGTCAAGCTAGCCAGCTCGAGCGAGTCAAGCATGGCATGCCCAGTCCCACCCGCCCTCCCACAACATAAGAAGCACAGGTCTACGCACTAACCCAACCATGGGACTCTACTACACCGGGGAAGTCACACCGGCCAGCCGGTTTGGTACAGCTGATGCTGCCGCGATGGCGGTTGCCGACGGGAACTGGCGAGCGCGTGTTGAATGCCGCGCACGCATTGCCAGACGAGTCGAGAATGGCCCGGAACACCGCAGGAAGCCAGAGGTGGCCGGAGGAAGCCCGACGGTCTGACAGGACACCCCAAAGCATTTTTGTGAAAAAGCATTGGGTTTTTGATGTTTTTATGTTGAAATGCTTGCAAACACTCGGTGTTCGGTAGGATTCTGACATGAACGCGCGAGTGTGCTCTTTGTGGCATTTTTTGCACAGGATTCGCGGCCTGGGTCCATGACAGAGCATCGCGAGTGCACCGCGCGATGACGTGAAATCGCTGGATTTGACCGAATTCTTAAGATTCCTATGGTTTTCCTATGATTTCAGCAAGAGAGCCCGGGCGGGAAATTTGTACAATTTTTGTGAAAAAAAAAGCATTGGGTTTTTGATGTTTTTATGTTGAAATGCTTGCAAACACACGGTGTTCGGTAGGATTCTGACATGAACGCGCGCGTGTGCTCTTTGTTGTATTTTTTTGCAATGGATTATCGCCGTGGACGACAGGACGTCCATGTCGAGAGGAAAAAATAAGAAAAATGTTGATTTTGTATTGTTTTTTACAGGTTAGGATGGGACCACCCGGATGCGGCCCCTATCGGCCGGCCTGAGGGGGGAGTAGGAGTATATTCTAATAAGGAATAAGGATAGGAGTAGGAGTAGGAGTATGAGTCAAGCTAGCCAGCTCGAGCGAGTCAAGCATGGCATGCCCAGTCCCACCCGCCCTCCCACAACATAAGAAGCAAAGCTGGCACAACTGGGGGCCGAAGTCACACCGGCCAGCCGGTTTGGTACAGCTGATGCGGCCGCGATGGCGGTTGCCGACGGGAACTGGCGAGCGCGTGTTGAATGCCGCGCACGCATTGCCAGACGAGTCGAGAATGGCCCGGTACACCGCAGGAAGCCAGAGGTGGCCGGAGGAAGCCCGACGGTCTGACAGGACACCCCAAAGCATTTGTTGTGAAAAAGCATTGGGTTTTTGATGATTTTATGTTGAAATGCTTGCAAACACACGGTGTTCGGTAGGATTCTGACATGAACGCGCGAGTGTGCTCTTTGTGGTATTTTTTTGCACAGGATTCGCGGCCTGGGTGCATGACAGAGCATCGCGAGTGCACCGCGCGATGACGTGAAATCGCTGGATTTGACAGAACTCTTAAGATTCCTATGGTTTTCCTATGATTTCAGCAAGAGAGCCCGGGCGGGAAATTGGTACAATTTTTGTGAAAAAGCATTGGGTTTTTGATGTTTTTATGTTGAAATGCTTGCAAACACACGGTGTTCGGTAGGATTCTGACATGAACGCGCGCGTGTGCTCTTTGTTGTAATTTTTGCAATGGATTATCGCCGTGGACGACAGGACGTCCATGTCGAGAGGAAAAAATAAGAAAAATGTTGATTTTGTATGGTTTTTTACAGGTTAGGATGGGACCACCCGGATGCGGCCCCTATCTGCCGGCCTGAGGGGGGAGTAGGAGTATATTCTATGAAGGAATAAGGATAGGATTAGGAGTAAGAGTAGGAGTCAAGCTAGCCAGCTCGAGCGAGTCAAGCATGGCATGCCCAGTCCCACCCGCCCTCCCACAACATAAGAAGCAAAGCTGGCACACCTGGGGGCCGAAGTCACACCGGCCAGCCGGTTTGGTACAGCTGATGCGGCCGCGATGGCGGTTGCCGACAGGAACTGGCGAGCGCGTGTTGAATGCCGCGCACGCATTGCCAGACGAGTCGAGAATGGCCCGGTACACCGCAGGAAGCCAGAGGTGGCCGGAGGAAGCCCGACGGTCTGACAGGACACCCCAAAGCATTTTTGTGAAAAAGCATTTTGTTTTTGATGTTTTTATGTTGAAATGCTTGCAAACACACGGTGTTC
>CAUYUJ010014948.1:2861062-2971062 GCA_963575745.1 Prorocentrum cordatum | reverse complement strand
TGGTAGATGGATGCACGCAGGTCGCATCGACCCTTGTGCCTTTGATATGATACCCTGCCCTTGAGATGCGCGTTTTCGTAATCGTCGGCGATCTCTCCGATTTAACTTTATCTTCGAATCCAGGCCGTCGTTCCCCTCTGAGCCAGTTTCCTTTCCCTTCGTCTCCCCACTGCTCCGCAGACCTCCGACGACACAGTCGCTGCCTGTCCCCTAGAGATGAGGCCCAGCTTTTCATCTGGAGCCACTTTGCTCGTCTCCCAGACGCTGAAACTCACGAGCCACCAGAGGTCTTGAGCGAGTTCTGGAGCGGCTTTTTTACGCACAGTTTATGCAGCGATTTCTGATCGAGCTGCCAGGGGAGGGAGACAAGGAGGAGGAGGAGGAGGAGGAGGAGGGTGTTGACTTCGTCCTCATCCATGGTGCGTTTGACCAGAGTCTCGCGGCGGACTCCGGCCGCGGTGACGAGAGGCCGCCCAGAGGTCCACCAAAAAAGCCGCCCTACGGATGCCCAACGCATCCATCCTCAAATGGCAGGATCATTACGCAAAACCTTAGCATCCTCGAATGACATCTTCGAGTCACACAACTCCATCTTCGGAAACGAAAACTACCCAGTGACACCCTCGAGTGGCACAACCTGTCTAAGGTTCGCGCGGAGTTCTTGCCGCGTCGCTGGGGCCCCCTGGGGCCGAGCGACGTTCCCAGAAACCCGCGCGGACCTCCGAACGTTGAGGCTCGTGCCCTTTTTTTTTGTTCCTCGCCCATCCGGCTCCGAGCCTCGAGCTTCGAGGCCACGGGGGGCGCGTCCAGCCGTGCCCTGCCCCCCGTGGAGGGCGGCCCGCGAGAGAGAAACGGGTGGTCCATCCATGGGCGGCCGCGCGGAGCTTCAGGAGGGGGGGACAGCTGCTCGAGACAGTACAGTCCAAAAACCCTGATAAGGACGCGCGACTTTGCTCAGGGTACCCTTGCGTCGTTGCTCTTCCTTGCTCTTGCGTCCTTGGGTTTTTTCGTCGTCCGCCGCCCCGAAAATCCCAACTTCGGCTTCCAAGGGTCTTGCGTCCTTACCGCGCGTCCTTATTCGGGTTTTTGACTGTACGGTTTCTATGCTCTGTCCGCGTCTGGAGGCCGTCTCGGCCCCGATGCCGTCGGAACAATACGAAGGGTAGCCAGCCTCCGGGAGGTGCCGGGATCCCCAGGAGTGGCCACGTCGCGACAACAAAAGGCAGCGTCGGGTGAGAAGGAGGCCGAATCCCCCGTGAGGAGGAGGAGGAGGAGGAGGAGGAGGAGGAGGAGGAGGAGGAGGAGGAGGAGGAGGGGGATTTCAGGTGGAAGGGAGCAGGAGAAGGCGAAGGAGATGTTCCGCATGTGGGCCGAGGGATTCGTAGCAGAGACAGACAGGGAGCCTTGTGGCCTGCGGCCCTTCCCGCCACGGTGCTGGGGTTGTGGTTGAAAGGCCTCGTGGATGATTTCGGACCTGTTGGGGCCTCTGTCGGGCCTCTTGGGGGTCTCTCGGGGGCCTATTCGGACCCCTTGACAGGCTCTTTGAGCCTTGGGGGGCTTCTTGGGGCGGGAAGCTCGAAATGTCGGTTCGTGGTCCTCCTCTTAGGCCTGCTTGGGGCCCTCTTGGCGCGTCTTGGCGCTTTTTGGGGCTCCAGGACGCCCAGGGGCGGATGCGTATCTGACCCCCCCCCCAGGGACCTCCCCGGGACCGCACCCTCCCCTCGGCGGGGGAGGGATCAAAGGGAAGGGGCTGCCTTTCGACTTACGTACGACGTTGCTACGGTTTTCTCTCGCTGGCAGGCTTGAAGAGGAGTGTGCAGGGCAAGGGACGACGACGGAGACGCAGGGAAAGAGGACAACTGATGCGCCGACTGAGCGCACGCCGACAGGGGGTCCACACGCCGACAAGGTCGGCGGACTCTGACTTCCAAGGTGACCGATATTTGACCACAAACACAGAAATCTAGGATCATCTTACCCCTGACGAGGCAACCCCCTATGTTGGCGTTGCTAGGGGAACAAAAAGTGACATAAACATAAAGACTCGGAGGTCCGCGCGGATTTCTCGGATCGGCGCTGGGGCCCCCTCGGCGGCGCCTCCGGCGCCGCCCCTGGCGCGCTCCGCGCGCCAGGGAGGGGTGTCCAGCGCCGATCCGAGAAATCCGCGCGGACCTCCGAGTTTTCATGTTAATGCCACTCTTGGTTCCCCTAGTTGCTGCCCGTTCCCAGGCCTCCTGGAGCCTGTCTTGAGGCGATGCGTTCATGCATTAATTTACTCATACATGAATCATCTATGGCACATCCTATATCTTTGAACATCCCATGTGTTGAACACTGCCCCGTACCCCTGTGGAGGCCACCCCCTATGTTGGTGTTGCTGCCCACTTCCAGGCCCCCTATTCAGGAGCGAAAGAAAGACGTACATGTACATGAATCCACGCTGGTTTCGAGAGCACGCATTGCGCAAATGTTCGTACAACGCGGCCGGTCTCGCGGATCGAGGGGCCGTGTTCATGTACATAGCTGGGCGCGTACGTCCTTTGTGGGCTCCCTACCTATACCCTGATGGTCCGCTACCGAACATTTCCGGTAGCGCTCCGCAGAGATTGGTCGCTACCGAAATACCGAAATGTAGCGCCCAATACCGGTATCAGACCGTTCTGAAATCCGCTATTTCAACGCCCGCAAACGAAGATCCGGTCGCTACCGAAATTCGGGGTGCGCCGAAATCGCTACCGAAATCGCTACCGAAAATTTCGCGTACGTCCTTTGTGGGCTCCCTACCTATAGAGCCCGTCTCGAGGCCGGCCGCCGCCAGCTTTCTGGCTCCGGGTCCGCGCCCGATGCCGGCCCCCGCGGGCCCGGCCTCGGCCCCGGCCATGGCCCCGGCCCTGCAGGGCGGCCGGCTCCCTGCCGGGCGGGCGCCGTCCAGGAGGGCGTCCTTGTCTCGGGGACGGCAATCACCACCCACCAAACCACCCCAACCCAACCCGAAGGCCTCAATTTGCCCTCCATTTCCAGTGGGGGGGGGGTCGGGGCACATCGAGAAAACACATGGAACCCGTACCCCCCCAACCCGAAATTCGGGTCTTCGGGTTGGGTTGGGGTGGTCTGGTAGGTAGTCAGGCAAAGATCAGAGCCCCGAATCATCAGGGGTAACTCGGGTCAGGGCTAACTCGGGTTCGTTTTTCGGGGTTCCGAACCCGAGTCACCCCGGACACGAGTTACCCCGGATAATTCGGGCGTCCAGAGCCCCACATCATCAGGGGTAACTCGGGTCAGGGCTAACTCGGGTTCCTTCTTCGGGAATCCAAACCCGAGTCACCCCGGACCCGAGTTACCCCGGATAACTCGGGCGCCCAATCCTTGTCTCGGGGGCGGCAGAGAGGGGGGTGATGACTAGGATCGTAGGCCTCGAGATTGGCACCAACACCAATATCGGCGGCGTGCCTCCACCGAGGGATGAGGATTCCGGTCTCGGCGATGGTGGTAATAGTTTGGCTTCCAAGGTGGCCGAAATATTACCACCAGCACCGAAATCTAGGATCATCTTCCCCCTTTGGAGGCAACCCCCTGCGTTGGTGTTGGTGCCAATTTCCAGGCCTCCACTAGGAGGGGGTGGATATCATGGCGGGGGCCATGATATTTCCCCAGATTTCATGGCGCCTCTTCTTGTTTCATTGCGTCCCTGGTCCCCCCCGCTGGGCCGCGCACATGCCGCCGGTCATGATTTGCACCTCCCCCCTCTTGGACACCCCCCTCTTGGCCGCTCCCGATTGTCCGGCCTCGTTGATTGCCGTCCTCCGCCCGCAGTCGGCCACGCGCAGAAGGGGGGAAGGGGGGGGGGAAGAGGCTTCGCAGAGGCACCCCTGCCTCTTCGGAGGCGCGGGCCTTCTCTCTGTAGCTGCAAGGCGGGCGCCTTCTAGGAAGCAGCCTCCCTCTGAGAAGCCTCCCCCCCTCCCCCTGATTACCCCCTTGTGGTTGCGGCCAGTGCAGCGCTCCCGGCCCACACGCGCTAGTCGGGTGGGGCGATCTAGGACTCCCAGATGGAGTCCGGGCAGATGGTGTCGGAGGATAGCGCCGCATCGCCGACGCATTGATGATGCGGCTTGATGTGTATCACGACTTACTCCAAGCATACGGCGCCGATGCATCGCCGACGCATCGGCGATTTATCGTCGATGCATGCGCGATGCGGTGCGATCTTCCGACCCCATCTAACCAGACCCCATCTAGGAGGCCTCCCAGGCAGGACAGCGATAAATCGTCCCAGAGCATTCAGGAACCTTTTGAGAGCGTCCTGGAACGCTCTGCGGCGCCTGACACTTCCTCCAGATACGTAGGATCTCAGAGATCCCCGGCTTGTCCTGGTCCGGTTATGTCCCTCTCCTGGGGGCGGGACGAAGCATCGGTGGGGGGCAGGAGAGAGATCCTGGTATCTTGACGTTGCAGTTTTTCACTCCCAGCGTTGTCGCCTGGCGTATGGCCCTAGGAACATCACAGATCAATCCGGATCGAAAAGTGGCGCAGAAAGATCGGATTGAGGGCTCCAGTCGTCCCACAGAGAAGGATGTGGGAAGTTCGAGGTGGGGGGTTATGCATAACCCCATAACCACCTCCCGTGGATCGATCTTCGGGTACTTTGGCAGGCGGTGGATATGGATGTATATGTGGCCCTGGGGGAAGGGCAGGCGGTGGATATGGATGGATTCGGTGGGGGGGATTTGTTGCATATATAAATGTGTATATATACACGTCATATCTGTATATGTAATACAAAGTTGTATGTGTACATACATATACATATATATATATATATATATGTTATCTAAGTATATGCATGCACACGTATGCTACTATACAGATATGTGTATCCATAGACGCATACTTGTAGTATAGAAACACATTCCCGCATACATACTATATGTGTACTTATTCGTATATAGTATTAAGATATACGCACCTCTCCGAATACATGTACGTCTGCCGACTTCCCGAAGATCGATCTCCCAGGCGGTTAGTCTGGGATACATCTCCTGCCTCGCAGGGAGGTTGGAGCAGCGGTGGGCGGCGGGAGAGGAGGAGGCACGGACCGGAGAGGAGGAGGGTCAGATGGGAGAGGGTTGGATGGCAACGACGTGAGGAACTCGGAAGGTGAGGTGGTTGTGATGGTGTTCCCCTGCGACCAAGGGCTGATGTGCGTGGGTCATCCGTTTGTGAGTCGCGGCCCCGGCACCCCACCGTTGTCACGGCTGGGTAGCGCCAGCGACGGTGCCCGTGGGCGGCCGTCGGCGCACGGCCACATCTCAAAATCGAATTCCAACTACAAAATAAATTATACGTACATGCCAGCTGACAGAACCTTTCGTGCGAGGACCACCGCTGCGTACCTGCCAACATGGCAGAGGCGAGCTCCAGTCAGCAAGCGAAGAACGGTATAAAATAAACTTTTTCGCTGTCGGGGGCGCCTGTCCCTGGGCGGCTGGAAAGTTTATACCCCTACGGTGACACCGTAAGGGTATAAATTTTCCAGCCGGCATTGGGCAGTTGTCCCCGACGGCGAAAAAGTTTATTTTATACCATTCTTCGCCCGTTGATCCAGGACCGCCCGCAGGTGGAGATGGGACCCCAGGAGAGGGGAGAGCCACCTCGCAGAGACCTGCCTCGCCGAGGCTCATCACGGTTGATTCCGCCCCGGAGCGGCCACGAGGCTGCTCTAGGGCGGCATCTTTTCAACCCCATACTATTTTTCTCGGCCGTCGGCCGAGGGCGTGGCCTTTAGGCAGCCTGTCGCCATCAACAACAACAACAACAACAACAACAACAACAACAACAACAACAACAACAACAACAACAACAACAACAACAACAACAACAACAACAACAACAACAACAACAACAACAGCAGCAGCAGCAGCAGCAGCAGCAGCAGCAGCAGCAGCAGCAGCAGCAGCAACAACAACAGCAGCAGCAGCAACAACAACAACAACAACATCAACATCAACATCAACAACCACATTAACGACAACATCAACAACAACAACAACAACAACAACAACAACAAGACCTGCCACGCAAACATTGACTGCGCCAGGCACCCTCTCTCGCGTCTGTGCAGGGCGAGCTCCCTCCAGGGCCGCCCGCGGCTGGAAGTGGGCCCCACCCCCGGAGAGGCGGAGGCCACCGGGCCTGGTGACGCTCAGCACCAGCAGCGGGCTCGAGAGTCGTTCGTCTCCGGGTAGCTTGCGGTGGCCACTTGTGACGCCACCGCTACACAGTGCTCGTGCAACGCACTCACCACGGTACCGTAATGTCAAGCTCCTCGTCAGGGAGAGCTAACATCTAGCCGCGGACCTTCGATCGAGCGGTGGCAGATGGTTCGGAGGAGGAGGAGGAGGAGGAGGAGGAGGAGGGGGGATGATGTTTGGCATCAGCATGTGAGGAGGAGGGAAAGGACGCTTAGCATCTCAGATCATCTCAGCATCAAGTAGGTGGCACAAAGCGTCCATCCGTGGGGGCCATGCTCCACCATGGCCGCGGAACGCTCGGGATGGTGATCCGATCGACCGCATCCAACTTGTATATTTGGGGGACGAAGCGGGGCCGAGACAATCTTCGCCGAGGCATGAAACCCTTGCGTGAGGAGAGAGCCGGTGACACCTCGCATAGACAACACGACTCCATTCTCCGAGCATCCGAGAACCGCACCGACAGCCTCGCCGCGAAAGGCCGGGGGCCAGACACCCGAGGCCACCTCGCACCTGCTGTGCGGAGGCTTTGTTGAGAAGGTCGAGCGTTAGGTCGGGCATGTCCTTCTACAGGCGGATTTTGGACGATACATAAAACAGAGTCAAACAATACCCCAACATGATCAAACATAATCGAAAAATCGTCCCCAGACGACAGACGATTGTTTCACTATATTTGAAAATTCCCTCTGTGGAGGGACATGCTCGACTTTAGTCGAGCGACGGCTGACTCCGCAGAACGTGCTGCACGTGCGACGGCTTCGGTCGCCAGGCTCGGCTTTGGCAGGGGGTCCCCGCGAGCAGTCGAGCGGGGCGATCGAGGACGACAAGCGCGGGCTCTCCAGGGTGCTCCAGGCATGTCGTGGCGGGGGCCACGCGAGGCTGTCAGGCTGGGTGGTGGAGGGGCCCGGATGGACGAGGCAGTCTCAGAGACGAGGAGGGGAAGCAGGACTGGGAGGAGGAGGATGAGGAGGAGGAGGAGGATTGCTGCTAGGATGACTCGGATGAGGAAAAGGAGGAGGAGGAGGAGGAGGAGGAGGAGGAGGAGGAGGGAGAGGAGGAGGAGGAGGAGGAGGAGGAGGAGGAGGAGGAGGAGGGAGAGGAGGAGGAGGAGGAGGAGGAGGAGGAGGAGGAGGAGGAGGAGGAGGAGGGTTGGGGCCGGTTGGGGCTTACGAGGGGGAAGAGGAGGAGGAGGAGCGGAACCAGGAGGGGGAGAGGCATGACGAGGACCAGCACGCGCACAGCAGGAGGAGCATGCTCAGGACGTGGATCGCAGGGAGTCCATCGCATCCGATTGGTATGGTGCAGGGGGGCAAGGGGCGCACGCGTGGTAACATGGGGCAGGGGGACGTGCAGGACGACGGGAGCTCGGTGGGTACGGGTACCCGGAGGGCGAGGAGAAGGAGGAGTAGAAGCAGAAGGAGGACGATGATGGCGAGTGGCGAGGAGGACTAGTGGGCCCTGGAAACGACAGGGCCGTTTTTTTACCGGTTCCGTTTTGCCGTTTTTTTGCTGCTTCCGGCGCCGTCTTTTTACCGGTCTTGTCGCCGTTTTTTGACCGGTTCCGGCTCCGGTTCCAATCCTGGAGCCGTTGTTTTGCCGTTTCCGGTCGCCGTTTCTTTGCCGTTTCCATTTTCAAGGGACATTTCTCTGGAGACGGTGAAACAACGGCCCTGCCGTTTCCGGGGCCCACAGAGGCGAGGAGGACCAGAAGGAAGACGCGACGCGGATGATCAGAGCCCCGAATCATCAGGGGTAACTCGGGTCAGGGCTAACTCGGGTTCCTTTCTCGGGAATCCAAACCCGAGTTACCCCGGACCCGAGTTACCCCGGATAACTCGGGCGTCCAGAGCCCCGAATCATCAGGGGTAACTCGGGTCAGGGCTAACTTGGGTTCCTTTTTCGGGAATCCAAACCCGAGTTACCCCGGACCCGAGTTACCCCCGATAACTCGGGCGTCCAGAGCCCCGAATCATCAGGGGTAACTCGGGTCAGGGCTAGCTCGGGTTCCTTTTTCGGGAATCCAGACCCGAGTTACCCCGGACCCGAGTTTCCCCGGGTAACTCGGGCGCTCAAGATGACGGGGAGCACGAGGAGAAGCGGCAAGCCTGGGAGAACACCTTTGCCAGGGGCGGCCGGTCGTGGGCCAAGGTCCTCGGCCCGGTTTCGGACTTGCGCATGTGCGTCTGCAGCCTAGGCTGGCAGATGACAAACGTCTGCGCTGTGACTGACGTTAAAGGCGAAACGCTCCAACTCATGCTCCTCTCTCCTAGTCTCCTAGAGTCGTGGGGCCCTTGTGCAGAGCTGCGGTTCGCAGGAGCCCTGAACGATCTTCGGGCGAGAAGTTGTGGGTTGACCATCGTTTTTGCTGGGATGTGATCAAAACCGGACTCAATTCCAAGAAAACCAGTTCAAAGGATAGGTCGACTATGTGGGCGCTCGCGTGCAACGCCATCCGGGCGGCCAGCACCGCTACCCAGAGGGTAAATCATTCATAAATTTGGCAGAAGCTCTTTTTGGCAAGTTGTAAAACACGAAAAAACATGCTTTTTTCTGCGGCTGACCCATTCATTTTTTAACCACGTAGGCTTGCATTTTTTTACGGCGTAGCCATGCATTTTTTTGCGGCGTTGTGATGCATATTTTTGTTCCGCTCGTCGCGCTGTAGTCGTTCATTTTTCAACCGTATAGTCGCGCATTCAGTTTCATGCATTTCTTGCGCGCGCATCGATGTGTTCGCCAAACGCCCGCCGCGAGAGGCCCCCGACATGGCCTAGGCTTCAGCTCAGCATGCGGCCCCCATAAGCACGCATACAGGCCCAGAAAACCCCCCAAGTGCGTTTTGGAAACAGTTGAAGCCAGATGGCCGTTTCTTGGGGGGGCCAGAAAAGGACACCAAAATCGCCAACGTGCGGGGGCCATATCCTCCGAGTGGCGCTGGCGCTGGGCCGTTCTGGGGTGGTTCGGTCGCGTCCAGCGCCAGCAGCGCCTCGTGTCCTCCGCCCGTGCCCCCCCCCCCAGGGCATTCTGAAACTGTGGGTTTTTTCCCCATCCAAAGCAACCGATTTTCTGGACGCTCTGCAGGCGGGCGCGGGATAATTATTCGTGCGCGAGCCAAAAAATGCCGCGGCGACGCGCCACAAAGTGTTAAAACAGGGGGCGCAAGCAAAGGGCCCTGCGAAATTTCAGAACATTTCGATTTCCTTTTTTTTCCAACATGATTTTGGGGGCCTCTTGGGGGTCTCTTGGGCGCTCTTGGGGGCCTCTTGTGGACCCTTGACGGCCTCTTGGGGGCCTCTTGGGGGCCGCCCCGGGGCCACCAAAAGCTCCCAGAGGGGTCAAAGAAAAAAGGAAGAGGAGGAGGAGGAGGAGGAGGAGAAGGAGGATGAGGAGGAGGAGGAGGAGGAGGAAGAGGAGGAGGAAGAGGAGGAGGAGGGAGGAGGAGGAACACGCTTGTGGCTCAAGGTGACCTTTGACGCCGAGAGTAGCCCGCAACGCCCATCCAAGAAACCCAAGAACGGAACGCGAAGCGTCTTTTTGGTGCGTTGCTGCCCTCACCCATGCTCGCACCAGGGATCACTGGGAGATCAGACCACCTATTATATAGTGTGTTTTTCGGTGCGTTGCTGCCCTCCCCCTTGCTCGCACCTGGGATCACTGGGAGATCAGACCACCTGTTTTACAGACCACCCGTTCTACAGTCAGGGCAATGACACAATAACGTAGACTTCCCCGAGAGCCACGGGACCCATGGAGAGGCCAACTCGAGAGATCCCAAGGTGGGAGGCCGAAAAGCTCAGAACATACTTACACCTGAGATCGAGATCATGCCACGTGCTCGCTCGAACCTGCTCTTAGGTTCAGGCGAAATGTCAAATCGCAGCACGGCTCGAGAGAAAACTAAATAGCGACGACGTGCAACTATGAACATAGAATGAAGCACGGGGTCGCATGCACAGCTGCGAAACTGTTGTAGTCCGAAGTGCCGCTCATCGAACATCAGGCTTTCCCGTCAACCCTTGCAGTGTGAAGGCGATGGCCGTACCGACCGCGGGGAGCGACATGGCGTTGCCCATGGCAGTGACTCTGGCCCCCGCGGTTGGCAATAGCGACACCATGGCGGGATCCAAGCCTTGGATAGACGCACGTTCTTCGGGCAATAGGAAGCGGCTGATCCATGGCGCAGAGACGCTCTGCAACCAAATTTTGTGGTTAGACGTGGTCAAGCAGACGATCGTGTCGTCGAATCGACATGGCGGAGTCCACACTCCGCTGAACGATCTCGTGATGTCTAGGCATGCTACTGCCCAATCATCCATCCCGGGGCGCGCCTCCTCCAGTTTCTCCATGAAGTGCCACAAGTTGTCTTTCTCCTTGTCGGTCAAACTGTTCTTGTCGAATGCTGGTGCGTCCACCTTCAGAAAACTCCGCAATGGAGGTCTGCTAATCATGACGTTCTCGGGCGAGAACTCTGGTCGCGGTGATCCAAATAAACGCCCGTTGCGTCCGCAGATAAATATCCTGGAGCGGTTGTGAGGCAGTCCCAGGTTCATGGTATTGAGCTTCCAAACCCACACTGTCCAGTCTGTTGGAAGATTCTCCTCCAACCACTGCACGACCTCTTCGCATGGCGATTGCTGACCATTGCGATGGTCCAGCATTCCTGCGACGTTCTCGAGGACGAACGCCCTCAGTCTCGACGGCGTTCTCGATGACTGCTCCTTGATACAGAGAAGTGTTTGGCAGAATGCTGCGGCACGATCGTCCGTCCACAACTTTTTCGCACCGCCCCTTGAAAAGGGTGGGCAGGGCGGTCCAGCGCAGAGAAAGTCTGCCGACGGCAACTCCTCGAGGTAGACCTCGAGGGCGATCAAAAATGGAGGTGGAGGAGGTGGAGGAGGCGGGGTAGCAGGAGTGCCAGGAAGAAGAGCTGGAGAGGCAGTGGGGGTCTTCAGCCCGCGGCGTAGCATCAGGAGCAGTACCGAAGAGGGGAAGGAGGAGGACAGCCTCGCCTCCCCTTCCTTGGGGCCTCACCCCCCTCCTCCTCTTCCTCACCCCCTCCTAGGTTCCTCTTCTCCTCTTCTCCTCCTCCTCCTTTTCCTCTTCTCCTCCTCCTCCTCCTCTCTTCCTCCTCCTCCTCCTCTTTCCCTCCCTCGCCTCCTTCTCAACCTCCCCCCCAGGAAGAAGAGCTGGAGAGGCAGTGGGGGTCTTCAGCCCGCGGTGTAGCATCAGGAGCAGTACCGAAGAGGGGAAGGAGCATGACAGCCTCGTTTCCCCTTCCTTGGGGCCTCACCCCCCTCCTCCTCTTCCTCACCCCCTCCTCCTTTTCCTCTTCTCATCTTCTCCTCCTCCTCTTCCTCTTCTCCTCCTCCTCCTCTATTCCTCCTCCTCCTTCTCCTCTTTCCCTCCCTCGGCTCAACCTCCCCCTAGCCTGCGTGAAGTCGCCCTTCTCCGAGCCAACGTTCAGCATGCCACTGTGCTTGCCATGAATGCTGATCAAGAGATTCTCGAGGTCCGAGTTCGTGTCCCAAGACACGCTGCACGTAGGAATGTTCAATTGCTTCATGGCCAAAAATGCTGTGTCGCAGCCGCAACATGGACTTAAGATGAGGAATTGGTACTTGTGTATGTTCGGTGCCACCCACATGGCAGGCGTGGTCCACGACTCTGGATGGGACTGGCCCTGTCGGACAGGGCCATCGAGACGGCTGGAAGTCTCAGAAGACATTGCGGCTTGCAACCACAAATGCTACTGATTGTGGCGGCCTGTCGGAACTCAAACGGATTTCGCGCATAGACTGTAACCAAAGGGAGCACGATACAAACGATTTTTTATCACAGAGGTGCGAAAGCGAGATGCGGTGCAACATGTGGGAGGAGATGCATTCTACAAAAAATTGACCTTTCCCAAGTTGCCCGATGGCTGCGTGCAGCGATCTCCGCGAGATAACGATTTAAACTCTCGTCCAAAAAGGTGCTGTACCCCCGTGGGTTGCCGCACTCGGCGATGCGGCACGTGAGGTGTACAAAAAGGTGGTCTTTGGGGTGGTACTTGAGCTCGCAAATCGCGAGCAGCTCTAAGTGACGAAGACACAGACGCAGCAGCTCTCTGCCAACAGGCAGGGCGATCGTGCGCCCCTCTCTTCTCAATATAGACATGTACTGTGAAATTGCGTATCCCGCCTCGCGTAACTCGTCGCCATGCGCGAGTGCTGTTGCGAAGCGTCTGCAATAATTTGGACGCCCGACATGGGCACCGAAAGAATGGGTACGATGCCCAACAGCAAATGTTGTCCCAAACCAACAGCGGCCGCTGTTGGGCGGGCGGCCTCCTGTTTCAAATGGACACAGGCCGCGGCGGCGCGGACAGCGGATCCTGTTCAAAATGAACAGGAACTGTTGTTGGGCATAGTACCCATTAATTATTTCGGTATCCATTTCGGGCGTCCAGAAATAATCTGCCGCCCATGGTAGAACGCGGCCAGTCTCGGCCGCCTTTGTTTTCAACTCAGGAGATTCGGACGTCCCTATCATTTTCATTGTGAGCTCATTGAGGCGTTCGCCAACGGGCACGCCTTGGTCCGTGAACCATTGCTTCATGTCCAAGAAGATACGATACAGCGTAAGTTCTCGAACGGTCTCGACTGGGCCGCTGAATTGATACACGTTGCAATTCATCGCTGCCCAAATCACTGCACACACGTACCGCTGAAACACCCCGAGATATAAAGTGTGGAGAATATCAATATGTAGCGATCTTTCTGGTGTGACCCCCACCTGTGGGCAAAACAGTGGGTTCCTCCTGAGCACCGATGTGAGATTTCTATGGTGTGGGTCTTCCGCCTTCCTCCAGAAGTGCACCACTTTAGGCGTACTCAAATCCAACTCCTCAAAGGCAGCTATGTCTAGAAGGTCTGGGGAGGGGTCCAAGCGATCGCCTGCGATCAAGCGAAGTTCTGGGACGTCGTGATTAAGCACCCGCCCAGCCTGATCCTTGCGCTTGCTAAAGCGTAGCCCACCTTTGATTGTAATGAGATCCACACATTCTTGGGAGTCAATGCGCACTCGCATTTCGCATCTGGCGCAGTCTGCTTCATAATTACTCCGACGGCGGCATGCCCACGCGTCGTTATCAATGTCGACGTCGCCGAAGTTGTAAAGGTTCTCTTTATTTCTCAAACAGAAGAGGCACGGTCGGGTATGCGACTGCCATGTGCTGAAGCCAAATGTAGTGCAGAACTCTGACCAATCCCCCTTGATCTGGGTCAAGAGAAATCTGGCGGGCAGAGCCGCCGACCGTGCGAATAATTCACTATACTTGCTGTTGTCTCCCCATGGGGCGTCGTTAAACTGGCGCTCAGACCGACGGCCAACTGCGGCTAGAGAGAATGAGTGTTGAAAAAACAAGAAGAGAGGGTACATGGTGCAGTGTCCGCGGCAACCACACTTGCACATTTCCTTTTTTGAAACTACTGCAAGCAAGTGGCGGCGGTTGCTTTTGAGAGAATAGCAAAAGAACCCAATGACGGAATCCTGATGCCCAGCGAGAACAGTCCTCGTAAACCGAATGCCGTCCACGTAAAGGGCAATCGGAATCACATCCCTGTGGTCGCCCTCTACGTGGCGATGTGGATGCTCCTCGAATGTGCTAGACCATGCTGAATCATCTACATCCCCAAACGGTTCCAACTCCGCTTCGTACTCAGATGCCATGAGCTCATGCGGTGGCGCCACTAAAACTCCACGCGGTACTCTGACGCCACCATATCGAAGGGGAAGGGTAACAGTGCACAATTCTACCGAAGATGCGGGCAAGACTTTATCCAAATGTTTCTTGTAGTTCCCAGAACTGAAGCCTGGAGCCTTGCCCATGAGGGATAACTTATCTCCCTCTGCACCAGCCTTGCTGGCCCAATATGCCGTGATGCATAACGTTTTCGCGTCAATGACGCTTCGCGCATACAGCTGCATCAAATGGTTCTCCAATTCTGATGCTGCCATTTCTCTCTCGGGGTCAGGTTGGTCGTCGGGGTCGCCATCATCTGGAAATTCCCTTATGGGGGTAGGGCTGCGGGCTCGCTTCTTAGGTGCCATTCGGGCGTGTCAAGTGAGTGTCTGGTCTCTTGACAAAAAAAAAGAAAAGCTGCGGGGGAGGAGGAGGCAATCGAGAATGGAGGGGATGGGCAGGGAAGTGCGGGGGAAAGGAGTTTGACCAGGGTCTCACGGATGATTTCTGGAGGTACCCATAGGATCATTTGTGACCCTCCTGGAACCCTTTTGACCTCTCGTGGCGTAGGGGCCCGCCACGGGCCGTCTCCAAGATTGCCTCAAGACGGCGCAAGCAGGTTTGATTTCAAGCTCCGTCTCACAAAGTTTCACAGAGCGCCAATTGGATACCTCTTGGGATCTTTTTGGGTCCTCCTCGGCATCTCCTTGGGATCTGCTGGGGCCCTCTGGGTTGGGGAGGGGCAAAAATAACTCCCAGAAAGCACCCCCGTGGACTCCTGCGGGGGGTATTTTTTGTAACCCTCTTGGGGCTCCTCTAGGGGCTCCCCCAAGACGGCTCCAGAGGGCCTCAAGACGGCTCGCATTTGTCCTCTTATTCCTCCTTCTCTTTCCCCTCATCCTATTTGTCATCATTCTACCCACAGGCCGTCAAGATGGCCTTGAATTCACATGGCAATATCAAGTCGACTCGATTCGTTAAATGCCCCCACGCCTTGCTCGCACCTGCAATCAGAGAGATGAGATCATTGTGCGACGGGGGCAAGTCGGGATCACTGCTGCGAGCTCCAAGCGAAAGCGGCTTGGCCTCGCCTTGGCTGACGGCTGCTGCACGCCCGTGGCCATTCAACCCCAGGGGGCGAAACAAGGCGAGATCGAGGAGGAGGGATGGGCATGGAAGAGGGCTGGAGTCCTTCGAGGGTCGACCAAATCAGCTTGGAGTCGGGCCCCCCCGCGCCTTCGCAGGTCGCTCAAGCGGCTCCACGCGCCCGCAAACGCCTGGCGAGAGCGCGTGGGGTCCTGATTCCGAAGCTCTCCGATCCTAAAAATTGCTCTCCCTCAAAGTCCCCGCAAAGTCCCCGCAAAGTCCCCGCAAAGTCCCCGCAAAGTCCCCGCCCGCACACCCGGTAAAAACACAGGGTTTGGAGCCGAAGTCCCCGGAAAGTCCCCGGTAAGTACCCGGAAAGTCCCCGGAAAGTCCCCGGCAAATCCCAGCGTTTTTTTTTTTTGCATTTGCTCGTGTAGTTTTCTAGAGAACAGGGTGCAATCTTGGGGCAGCCGAAGTTATCTTTCGAGAAAAAGGACATCTTCAGCATATCCGAATCCAAACATTCGCCTCAGGCTTGGGTGAGTTTTCCGCACACAGAGCAAGAAACGAGATCACTTCTGAATTCTCTCGTAGCTAAGTTCGCATATCGCCACGGTAGCGGGTCAGCGTATGCAGCACACTACACCCCAAGTCTTCACATGCAAAGATCGAGATACAGGTCGATAGCACCCCCATCGATCAACACTTCTGATATGCAGAAACATCCCATGGAGTTCTCACCCCCCGATGCGCTTTGTTTCAGGGCCCCTGGAAATCAAATCCGATGGGGGTGCGTATCTTCTTAAGGAAAATCTCAAGCGCCCGAGGCCGATTTCTTGGGCAGGGCCTTCTTGTGCAGGTCTAACATACGTTGGCTCTCGTTGTAAACCTCCGCGACTGTCGGCTTGAACGCAGCGATATCCTTCATCCCCTGGGACCACTCCTGCTCGCTGACCTGGCCTTTCACCTCCTGGAAGCCCTCGGTGAGGATGCGATCGAACAGCGGGATCTTGCCTGCGGCCTGTGGCATGGGAGGGTTTGTAGTTTAAAACTGTCATGGCCATCTTTGGGCCTTCAAGGTCCCATGAGGGCCCAAGAGTGCCCCAGGGCGCCTTGAAGAGGGACCGAAGGGGTTGAGCAAATTTCTCAGTCACTTGGGGCTCTCTGGGTGCTCTCAGGGGGGCTCGTCTGGGGCCCTCAGAGGGCTCCAAGAGGAGGAAGAGGAGGAGGAGGAGGAGGAGGAGGAGGAGGAGGAGGAGGAGGAGGAAAGGATGATGATGATGATGATGAGGAGGAGGAGGAGGAGGTGGAGGAAGAGGGTCAGAAGGAAGAGGAGGATACGAGGAGCAGAAGCTGCCTCTGCGGCCGTGGTGATGGCCAGATCGAGGCCGTCAGAGAACGGCTTCATCATGGCCCAGCCCTTCTTCTCGTCCTCGCGATCCATCTTGAGGAGGATCTCCCGCCCCTGGAACAGGCAGGTCCTGTACTCCTGGAGGATCACCTTGGCCTCCTTCTCGAAATCCTTGTTCGGGGAGTTGCCCTGGGCCGCCCTCGACTTCGCCTTCGCCTTCGCCTTGCCCTTCCCCTTGCCCTCCTTCCCCTTGCCCTTGCCAGTCGCCTTCCCCGAGGGCTGGCCAGTAGGGGTGGCGGGCGGCTCAGTCGCGGGCTCGGGGGTCTCTCCCTTGGGCTCGCTGCCGCTGGCTGCAGCGCCTGCCGAAGCGCCGTCGAGCCTGGGGCGCTTGGCAGGCGTCTCAAGTGCATTAGCCGCCTCAGCTCTGTCCCTCCTGTGGCCCCTCTCCTCCTCGACACTCTTCCACTCCGTCGTATTCTGCTCGTCGTTCTCCTCGGTGATGTGACGGAACATCATCCGTTTGCTGCGTTTGTTCAGCTTGATGTATGGGGCGCCTCTCTTGATGCACCATCTCGCCGTCTCCAGAGCTCCTTGGACTGCTGTTTTGCTGCAGTGACCCCCTTCTGCAACAATAAGTTGGTCCAAATTCATGAGCCTGCCGAGGACGCGGTCGGTGTTCCTGTACTTGTTGGACTTGGCCCGCCACTTGCTGTAATCATTGTACTCGTCTTCAGCCCACTGGGAGCGCATGACTTCTTTATCCTTCCTGTTGGCTTTGTTGTATTTGTCATACTCAGCTGGGTTTGCTTCAAGGTACCGTTCGTACCTCTTGTACATCGGGGATTTGGCTTTGAACTGGAAGCCCGCGCCTCTGCAAGCCTCCAAGACTGAGTCGACCTTGAGAACGGTGTCCTTCTTGTCATCCCTCTCGTCCTTGTCGTCGTCGTCGTCGGCCTCGTCGACTCCGCTGATCTTCTGGTCCAGCATCTGTAGAAGCGTGTTCTCCAAGCTCGCAGTGTCGGCTGACTCGCCCCCCATGTTCACTGCTTGAATCTCCTCCTCGAGTCTCGCTGCCTCCTGAGAGATAATCTCCTCGCACGGTGCTGGGCCGCCACGGGCGCGGCTGGCAGGCGCCGCTGCGGCAGGCGCCGCTGCTGCAGACGCCGCAGCGGCAGGAGGCGCCAGTGCGGCACCCGCTGCGGCAGGCGCCGCTGCGGCAGGGGAGGTGTCGGGGTCCACGGTCATCCACGCGTGCGGGTGCATGACCTTGACGAAGCACCCCTTCGGCCTGTACCACATCGTCAGGTAGCCCACCTCATCGGGCATCATCGAGCCAGCGGTCTCAATTGTGGCAAACATGCGATATCCCTTTGCGTCCACGCCCACGCAAGCCGACAACCCGCTGCGAGGGCTCTCCTCCGACCAATCAGGGCACCTGTCACGCGGCTGCGACTCGTCGGGCTCGAACTCGCGGCGGCTGGCGTCCTGCTGCTCGACAGGGGGCTGCCCATGATCGGCACGGCGATCGGGCTGCGTCCCGATGCGCGGCGCCTGGCTGGCACCCTCGTCATCCGATGAGTCAGGGCAATCGGGGATGCTGCGGGCAGGGCGTCCTCCTCGCTGTGAGCGTGCGGCCTCCGAGTCCGCATCATTGGCGCCGCTGCCCTTCATCAACTCCTTGATCTGCGCGTCGCTGAAATAGAACGCTTCCTGTATAGGAGAAAAAAAACGGAAGGGGAGGAGGTAAGACGGAGAAGGTCTGTGGGATAAGGGGTAATGGTGGAGGTGTACGGTCCTCGCCCTCCAGCGCCCTCTCGGGCACGCCCATCTTGAGCAGCTGCTGGCGGGAGAACCCTGCGCCCTTTGAGGGGAACACTTGCGTAAGGCCTTCCTTGGCCATCCCCCTTCTTCCCCCCTGAAAAAAAATCACTTGCACAAAGCTGGTCCCGTCCTCTCCTCCTCCTCCTCCTTCTCCTCCTCCGCCTTCTCCTCCTCCTCATCCTCCTTCTCCTCATCCTCCTCCTTCTCCTCCTCCCCTTCTTTACTATCCTCTTCTGGGGTGACGGTTTTTTGTTCCTTGGTCATCCTGGGTGGGTGGAATATCGTCGTCTGAGTCGGAGTTGACGACATGGGGAGCCGATCTTGCGCCAGACGCCCCAGACCAGCCGAGGCTGCCCGCGCATGCGGACCTCTTCCGAAGGGCGTCCTGGTTCTGTTCCATGCGGCCGATACCGTCGGCGAGAGACATAAGCCGTGGATCTTGTAGCCAACTGCACTACGGAAGTCTCAGGGTCGGAATCCCGGGGCCCTCGCTCGGATGAAACAGGGGGGGGGGGGGGCAGGAGGTCAGGTTGCGGACCCAGGAGACCTCTTCGAGGCACGGGGCTCATATTATTGATATTGTTTTGTTGTTTCGGATGTTATTGCTGCTGCTCTTGCTTGCGTTAGTGTCTTTGGTGTCATCGCCATTGGAACTGTCATTGCTATTGTTGTTGCTGCTGTTGGTGTTTGTGTTTAGGTGCGTTGCTGCCTTCCTACGTGCTCGCACCTGGAGATCGGACCACCTTTACTTTTCATTGTGTTTTTGATGGTTTCGACGAGCTCGAGATCCAAGCTTGGCCAATCAAATGTCATCAAACATGCTGCCACTCGGCGGAGCGATTCTGGGCTTCTCGGCAGGAGCCCTCTTCCTGGGCGAGGGGGTGTGAAACTCGGCTGCAGCAGCAGCCCTCTTCTTGGGCGAGGGGGCAGCAGCCCCCTTCTCGGCTGCAGCAGGCCGCTTCATAAGAGAAACAGCTGGGGCGCTAGCGCTAGCAGAGGCGCTGTCAGCAGCTGCAGCTGCCTGTGAATTACCAGGGGTGGGGCTAGCAACGGCCGCAGGCCTCTTCTTACTCACTGTGGTCCTGACTGGGGCAACTGTTATCTTCTTTTCTATGGCCTCCTCTCGGGTGCATTTCCCAGAAGCGTAGTCTCGGGCGACCTGGTTCATGAAATCGATAGCTGTGTCCTCTGATCCTTCTGGGAACCAGACGACGTCCACGTGAAAGAGATGCCCAGTGCTGTCTTTTACGGGCGCAGCCCGTAATTTGATTCTCGCGAGGTAGACACTGACAGACTGAACTGAACCACCAGGCCGTTAGATGGCAGTTTTATTTCCGCGGGTGAGGATATTTCGGGTGGCAGTTTTAAGCCAGCTGGTGAGCATATTTCGGTGGCAGTTTTAAGCCAGCGGGTGAGGATATTTCGGTGGCAGTTTTAAGCGCCAGCGGGTGAGGATGTTTCGGTGGCAGTTTTAAGCCAGCGGGTGAGGATATCTCGGGTGAGGATATTTCGGTGGCAGTTTTACGCCAGCGGGTGAGGATATTTCGGGTGGCAGGTTTAAGCCAGCGGGTGAGGATATCTCGCGTGGCAGTTTTAAGCCAGCGGGTGAAGATATTTCGGATGAGGATATTTCGGGTGGCTGTTTTAAGCCAGCGGGTGAGGATATTTCGGGTGGCAGGTTTAAGCCAGCGGGTGAGGATATCTCGGGTGGCAGTTTTAAGCCAGCGGGTGAGGATATCTCGGGTGGCAGTTTTAAGCCAGCGGGTGAGAATATTTGGGTGGCAGTTTTATGTCCGCGGGTGAGGATATTTCGGGTGGCAGTTTTAAGCCAGCTGGTGAGCATATTTCGGTGGCAGTTTTAAGCCAGCGGGTGAGGATATTTCGGTGGCAGTTTTAAGCGCCAGCGGGTGAGGATGTTTCGGTGGCAGTTTTAAGCCAGCGGGTGAGGATATCTCGGGTGAGGATATTTCGGTGGCAGTTTTACGCCAGCGGGTGAGGATATTTCGGGTGGCAGGTTTAAGCCAGCGGGTGAGAATATCTCGCGTGGCAGTTTTAAGCCAGCGGGTGAAGATATTTCGGATGAGGATATTTCGGGTGGCTGTTTTAATCCAGCGGGTGAGGATATTTCGGGTGGCAGGTTTAAGCCAGCGGGTGAGGATATCTCGGGTGGCAGTTTTAAGCCAGCGGGTGAGGATATCTCGGGTGGCAGTTTTAAGCCAGCGGGTGAGAGTATTTGGGTGGCAGTTTTAAGCCAGCGGGTGGGGATATTTCGGGTGGCAGTTTTAAGCCAGCTGGTGAGCATATTTCGGTGGCAGTTTTAAGCCAGCGGGTGAGGATATTTCGGTGGCAGTTTTAAGCGCCAGCGGGTGAGGATGTTTCGGTGGCAGTTTTAAGCCAGCGGGTGAGGATATCTCGGGTGAGGATATTTCGGTGGCAGTTTTACGCCAGCGGGTGAGGATATTTCGGGTGGCAGGTTTAAGCCAGCGGGTGAGGATATCTCGCGTGGCAGTTTTAAGCCAGCGGGTGAAGATATTTCGGATGAGGATATTTCGGGTGGCAGTTTTAAGCCAGCGGGTGAGGATATTTCGGGTGGCAGGTTTAAGCAAGCGGGTGAGGATATCTCGGGCGGACGAGGCAAGAGGCGGCGGGAGGAGGATTTCATTGAAAATGGACGACGGGGGGGGGGAGATCAGCTCGAGGGCGGAGGACGCGGACGGGATGAGGAGGCGGCAGAAGGGAGGAGGAGGTGGAAGTGGAGGAGTCGAAGGAGGAGGAGGAGGTGGAAGAGGAGGAGGAGGAGGAAGAGGAGGGAGGAACCGAGAAGAGCTCTGTGCTCGGCGCGGGCATCCAGCCGCCACGCGATGCATCATCTGTATGGTCGGCCCAGCCGACGGCTACGCCTCCAGCGAGGTGCTGCGCCCGTATATATGCTCGCCCCTTGGCGTGGGGCTGGCGGGGGGCCAAGGGGCGAGCTGTCCGGTGATTTAAACAAATGAGCCGTTGTTTTGGTTTCCCTTTCGGGGCGTCCCATCTCGCGCAAGTCCATATCTGTTTCTCCTCATCCTTGAAGAATCTGGAGACCTTCTTTGAAGGGCCCTTCATGGCTGGAGCAGGTTGGCCGCGGGTCCACGCGCCCACTGTAACCTGGGGGATCGGGGAAACATGAATCCGTGGCTCCCCCAGGGCATGGGCAGGGGCAGCAAGGCTTATTAGATGCGGCCTGTCAGATCTCTAGGGTCACGCATGGCCCCTCTCCCACAAGGAGGTGGAGGACGAGGATCTGGATGAGGAGGGAGAAGAGGAGGAGTCAGAGGAGGAGGCGGGAGATACCAGGAGGCAGATCTGAAGGAGGTGACGGTGAGGTTTGTCCCTTTACATCCTCTGTCAATTGTCTCGTCATGCCGTCGTTCCATGTCGCTACCATGTAGGACGTTGGTTGCTCATCAGGTGCGTGCATGCTCTCGGCGTAATCGCGGGGGTCTGTTTTGTTCGCCGACTTGGCCTTGCGCCAAGCACGTTGATGCTCCCGCTCGTAGCCAAACTCATACAGCTCGGCAGGGTTGGACGCCGCTGGTTTCCTGCGAGGCTCCTGCGGGCGGGCGGGGGCCTACGATGGTCAGCACAGGGCCACAGAAAGAGGAGAGGGATGAGGAGGAAGATGAGGAGTGGGTGGAAGGATGAGTTGGAGGAGGAGCGGAGAACCAATCGAAAACTTCCGAAGGCCTCGGGAATGCAGGCACCAGGAAGGCCCAATCGAGCACCTCCGAAGGCTGCGAGATTCCCTGCATATCGATCGGGCGGTCCCCGAACCAAGCCAACACCTGCAGTGCCCTCTCTTCCCCCGGGGCGCGCAGAAGGTGTGGGGCAGGTATTTGTTCCAGTGGTCCTCGGGCCCTGGGTCGACTATCTCGTCGTGCACCTTCTCCTCCTCCTCCCCGTTCTCCTCTTCCTCGCCGAAGTCGTCCTGCTCGCTCTCCTCGTCGTCGTCAATCGTTTTCTTTTTGAGGTCCATCAACGCATCATCCAGCACGCCCACCGCTTTGGTAAACCATTTGCGGTCATCTCTCCACGCTGAAGTCGCGTGCTGCATCATCGTAGCAATACGCAAACCAGTAGTTCTGACCCATTCTCCTCGGAGTGCACCCCCTTTTGAGTACTTCGCATCCTTGAAATTGTCGTCACAGGTCTTCTCCAGGGCCACCTGCAAGTCTTTTTTGGGAACCTTGAACTTCTTGTAAATCAGAGCCAGGTCTCTCAACATGCTGACGTGCGTAAGAAGAACATCCTTTCTCAAAGCAGACTCCCTGCATTTCTCACCATACCTGATAGTATTTGGTGTGATTATATGCTGTGTGATGCATTCGGCAATCGCATCGTAATTAGTGGAATCAACACCAGACGGTTTCCGTTTGACGGACGCGGGCTGCTGCCCCGCGGGAGATGACATCTTGCCCCAAAACGCCTGCGGAAACAGCAACGCAGCGAATCCACATTTGCATGCCGGGGAGGTCGGCCCAGCTTTCGCACAGTCCCCGCAAAGACCTTGCAAAGTTCCTGTAAAAACCTTGCAAAACCTCCGCAAAGTCCCCGCAACGTCCCCGCAAGGTCCCCACAAAGTACCCGCAAAGTCCCTGCAAGGTCCCTACAAAGTCCGTGCAAAACCCCTGCAAATTCCCCGCAAAGTCCCCGCAAGGTCCCCACAAAGTCCCCGCAAAATCCTTGCAAGGTCCCTGCAAAGTCCCTGCAAAGTCCCTGCAAAGCTCAAAAAAGTCCCCGCAAAGTCCCCGCAAAGTCCCCGCAAAGTCCCCGCAAAGTCCCTGCAAGGTCCCCGCAAAGTCCCTGCAAAGTCCCTGCAAAGCCCCTGCAAAGTCTCCGCAAAGTCCCTGCAAGGTCCCCACAAAGTCTTTGCAAAGCTCAAAAAAGTCCCCGCAAAGTCCCCGCAAGGTCCCCACAAAGTCCCCGCAAAGTCCCTGCAAGGTCCCCGCAAAGTCCCTGCAAAGTCCCTGCAAAGTCCCTGCGAAGTCCCTGCGAAGTCCCTGCAAGGTCCCCGCAAAGTCCCTGCAAAGCCTCTGCAAAGCCCCTGCAAAGTCCCCGCGAAGTCCCTGCAAGGTCCCCGCAAAGTCCCTGCAAAGTCCCTGCAAAGTCCCTGCAAAGTCCCTGCAAAGTCCCTGCAAGGTCCCTGCAAAGTCCCCGCAAAGTCCCTGTAAAGTCCCAACAAAATCCCTACAAAGTTCCCGCAAAGCCCCAGCAACGCACCCGCAAAGCAACGCTTAAATGAACACGCGCGCCCCTTCGCCACGAGAGTGCCAAGCGAGAGATCAGGCGAGTGAGGCCATGGATGTTTTCTCGCAGCGTTGGGTCGCGCGCTAGACACGGGAAGTCGTTCATATTTCCATTGCCAACGTCTGCGTGCAACCATGCAAAATTTTGCCGCGCGTTCATGCATTTTTCTGCGGCGTGCCCATTCATTTTTTAAAAAAGCAGCGGCGCAAAAAAAAAGCACGGCATGAAATCATTCATTTTTTCATTGGAAATCAATAACGCATAAAATGTGCATGGTTTACCCTCTGGGTAAGTTGGCGGGCTACCAGGTGGATGACTTGTGCGACCGATGAATGTCCTCACACGACACGACCCAGCATCGATCGTGGGAATGTCCGTCTTGTGCAGATGTGCGACATGTAGTCGTTGACCGCAGTGTCAGTGATGCTGCTGTTACCACTGGTGGTGAGGACTATTGGTGGAGCCGTTGGATGCATGGGGCTTTCTTGATATTCAGGGGATTATTTTCCAAGGACTGGCTCCAGTTGTGATGTAGTGATCAAGTGGCAAGTTTCGGTGATTGTGCGTCCTGGGTTTTCGAAGCCCACTGCCGCTCCTCCTCAATCGGACATGTGGGGGTCTTTTTGTTGACAGGTTCTGCATTTGACACCATGTTGCTGAACTCTCTCGTAGTGCGTTGCGCGTTTCGACGGTCGACCCCCAGGCCCGAGCGTCGCGTGAAGTTTCTGCCCCCGTTTGGTCTGCATATGTTCAGTCACCCTACGCTGCGGGGCATTCATCATTTTGGGGGATGGGGTTTGTTCAGCCGGCGAGGCAGCGGCTTAGAATGATTGTAGCAATGTAAAATCATAGTATTCCCAATGTCTTGACTCCTGCATCTCTCCCAGGCATGCGCATGCTGGTCTTTTGCTCCAAGGGCTAGCCTTCGGTTCGGGTGGGCCGCGATCTCTTGTAAAAGCCGATGCGCATAGAGACCCTTGGGAGGCTGGGATTTCTCGGGGAAGCGTTTTCGCCGCGTCGGAAACGATCTGGCTGACGCGGGGGCCAAGAGGGACGCCCAGCGTCACCCGAGTTTTGATTCGACGCTCTTGGATGAGCTCAGCTGGACAATTACAGTTCCGAAGGCAGTGCTTTCCGTTGGTTCCGCCGTCCTTCTCCTCCTGGCCTCGCGTGGAGTTCTTGGGTGAGGTGCGCGTTCCTCCTTCTCCTCCTCATCCTCCTCCTCCTCTTCCTCCTCCTCCTCTTCCTCCTCCTCTTCATCCTCCTCCTCCTCAGGCATCTGGGGTCGGCCTGAGCATCAATTGGAAACGCACGAGCGGAGTTTGGAGATGCAGAGTGCATCTCCGGGGCTCTTTGACCGATGAGTGCCCCCAGCCTGGCCGATGCTGTGCGGGGGTGTCTCGGGGACAAAGTTTTCGTTTCAGCATACTTTGAACAGCAATGCATCCTGCACTTGTGCTGTATGTATGTGTACAAGTCTGTGCGACTTGCAGTATCAAGATCACGGTTTTATCGAATCCTGGTGGCTTGCTATGGTGTAACGCGTGGTTGGCCATGCCCTAAGGACTGAAGCGTGCCGTTCGACGGCATCGGAAAAAGAGGAGGAATAGGAGGAAGAAGTCGAGGAGGAGGAGGAGGAGAAAGAGGATGAGGAGGAAGACAAGGACGAGGGCCAGGATCACAACGACGACGGGGAGGAGGCGAGGGGCAAGAGTCGGATTTGGAGGTGGGGCAGTGCCCGCCGATCCCCCCCCTGAGAGGACCCGCGCGAGGCTGCGGCGCACCGCGCGGCGCGGCACGCTGGTCGCGTTGCTGGCCTTCGCGGCCTTCAGAGAAGAGGCCGCTCCGGGCGGCGTTAGCAGGGCCGACGACGACGCGGCCACGACGGCGGCGGCGGCGACGACGGCGACGGGGGCGACGTCGGCGACGACAGCGACGGCGACGCCTCGCAGAGGAGGGCCCCGCCCCGCCCCCCGGGCGCGAGCCCACGACTGCGGCGGCGATGTCGACGGCGACGACAGCGGCCAGGCGATGCCGACGGCCAGGCGCGGGCGGCGGCGACGACGACGGCGACGACGCGGAGGGGGTGGACGGCGCTGGCATCTCTGCTGGTTTCTGCTTGAGACTGGCGGCGGCGGGGGCGACGACGACGCGGACGAGCCGGATTGCCGCGGCGGGGGCAGTTTTGCCCGTTCGACCGGCAGGTGTTTCAGACCGGGCGCTCTTTGGCCGTTCCGCCGAGGGCTGTTTCAGGCTGGATATTTTGACAGAGAAGAGCACGTTTGGTAGCGCGCCCCGTGGCGTTCGGAAGGCTCGAAGCGGGACTCCAGATTGAACCGGGTCCCCCAAAGTTATTCGGCGGGGAACTAGCCTCGCACCTCCTCCTCCTCCTCCCCCTCCTCCTCCTCTTCCCCCCCCTCCTCTTCCTTCTCCTCATCCTCCTCTCTCCTCCTCCTCCTCTCTCCTCCTACTCCTCCTCCCCCTCCTCCTCCTCGTCCTCCTCCTCCTCTCCCTCCTCCTCTTCTCCCCATATTCCTTCTCTTCTTCCTCCTCCTCTGATCCTCCTCGTCGTCGTCGCCGCGGCGGATATTTCCTCCCGGGGAAGATGTTGTGGGCTACCCTACAAGCGAGAGGATCCGTGAGCATTTTGTCACGGGGATGGCAATCGTAATCGGCGGTTGTTGTTGTAGTTGTGATTGTGGTCGTGGTTGTAATTGCGAGTCCAATCGCGATTTTGGTCGTAAACCTAGTCGTTGTTGTCGTCGTCGGCGGCGTCGTCGTCATCGTCTTCGTCGCGGCGTAGCTTGTTTTCCCATTCGTGTTCGCCTGGCTGGATAATGTTGGGAGGGGGGTTCCCCCAGCAAGTGAGGATCCTTGGGTTAACCTGTGCGGCAGAGGTGTAAGGACTTGCATAAGGAGATCGCAGCATAGATCGACACATTCTCCTGAAGGCGTTGCTCCGCGGATGCCACGGATCAATAGGTTTTCCTTTACTACGGGGGGGCCCATTCTGTCAAGAAAACCGCCCGAACAAAAATGTATGCCAACTGATTGTCTTCCGCATACATCTAGAGGATCGACCCCGCCCCCCTATCGTCAAGGAGGACCGGCTTCGGAAATTATCTCCCGTCGTCGTCGTCGTCCTCATCGTTCTCGTCCTCGTTGGCGTCGTGGTGCCGTCGTCTTCGTCCACGACTGTGTTCGCGTCGGCGTCGCTGTCGTCGTCGAGCGGGCGGATGGGTTCGAGCGCGGGCGGGTGGGCGGGCAAGCGGGCGAGCGGGCGGGCGGACGGGCAAGCGTGTGTGCGGGCTCTTGGCATGTTGGGACAATTTTGGAACAGTCTTGAGAACCCCGGAGGCCATCATTCGGCTCTGTGGGGCCCTGTTGGAGCCTCTGGAGGCCGAAGGACACTCGGCCAACATCTTCAGTGGGAGGGGACATGAGGCAGTCCCGCGCTCCCCCCAACGTGTGAAAACACTTTGGAGGACCAGCGGTCAGCAGGGTTTGAGGATTCAGTGATCACGGCATGGAAGATTGATAAGCAACATCAGGCCGCGATTTGCAACATCGGCCTCAGGGACATGTTCGCTACTACTACTACTACTACTACTACTACTGCTACTACTACTACTACAACTACTACTACTACTACTACTACTACTACTACTGCTACTATTACTACTACTACTACTACTACTACTACTACTACTACTACTACTACTGCTACTACTACTACTACTACTACTACTACTACTACTACTACTACTACTACTACTACTACTACTGCTGCTGCTGCTGCTGCTGCTGCTGCTGCTACTACGATTACTACTACGAATACTACTACTACTACTTCTAGTACTACTACTACTACTACTACTACTACTACTACTACTACTACTACTACTTCTACTACTACTACTACTACTACTACTACTACTACTTCTTCTACTTCTACTTCTTCTGCTACTACTACTACTACTACTACTACTACTACTACTACTTCTACCACTACTACTAGGTAACGACCTGACAGTACGGGCCGCACGCCCTGCGCGTCCAAGTCCCGAACGCCCTGCGCGTCCGGGTCCCTAGTTAAATCCTTAGGAATCCTTAGGAAGCCCTGCAAATCCTTACGCATTGCAAGGATTCCTCAGGATTTCACGACCTCGGTATCCCTGGATACTACTCCTTCTACTACTACTACTACTACGACTACTACTACTACTACTACTACTACTACTACTACTACTACTACTACTACGACTACGACGACTACTACTACTACTACTACTACTACTACTACTACTTACTACTACTACTACTTACTACTACTACTACTACTACTACTACTACTACTACTACTACTACTACTACTTCTACTACTACTACTACTTACCTACTATACTATACTACTACTATACTACTACTACTATACTACTACTACTACTACTACTACTACTACTACTACTACTACTACTACTACGACGACGACGACTACTACTACTACTGCGACTACTACTACGACTACTACTACTACTACTACTACTACTACTACTACTACTACTACTACTACTACTACTACTACTTACTACTACTACTACTACTACTACTACTACTACTACTACTACTACTACTACTACTACTACTACTACTACTACTACTACTACTACTACTACTACTACTACTACTACTACTACTACTACTACTACTACTACTACTACTACTACTACTACTACTACTACTACTACTACTACTACTACTACTACTACTACTACTACTACTACTACTACTACTACTACTACTACTACTACTACTACTACTACTACTACTACTACTACTACTTCTAGTACTACTACTACTACTACTAGGTAACGACCTGACAGTACGGGCCGCATGCCCTGCGCGTCCAAGTCCCGAACGCCCTGCGCGTCCGGGTCCCTAGGGAAATGCTTAGGAATCCTTAGGAAGCCCTGCAATTCCTTACGAATTGCAAGGATTCCCAAGGATTTCACGACCTCGGTATCTCTAGGAATCTCTAAGAATCCCTACGAATCCTTAGGAATTCTTAGACATCCCTACGGATCCTTTTGAATCCCTAGGAATCCTCAGGAATCCCTGGGAATCCTTGGGAAACCCCAGCGAATCCTTAAGACTTCTTGCGCAAATCGAGCGCCCTGCGCGTTTGGGTCCCGAGCGAAATCCTTAGGAAAGCCCGCGCATCCTTACGATTTGCAAAGATCCCGAAGGATTTCATCATCTCGGAATGCCTAGGGACACAGGTCTTGCCCGTAGAAGGAGGATCCGAGGAGGGCCGCTTGAGACACTGCTGGACGCAACGCGGAAAATTGGTGCGTTTGGACCCCGGGAGCGGTCTGGGAGAAATTGCATGTTCTTGCGATTCAGTTCCTTTTGTGATACGAGAGGGCGGCTCGTAAGGTGTTTCTGCGACAGCTGTTCTTAGGACAGCGCCTTGCTCCAAGAGGAGGCCCGCCCTTGCGGGGCCCTCCCTCTGGTTTCCTTGGCTCCAGGCTTGAGGCGGGCATGCACGTCCCCCTGCAGGAGGCATGTTCAAAAATAGTACAACTTTTGTGTGGGGACGACTCGCCGATTCTTCTCGATTTGTTTTTGTTGTATGTTTTGGCTATGTGTTTTATTTTTCGTCGAACATCCCGGCGGCCCCCGCCCCCACGCCCGCCCCCGGCCAGCGCGCCCTGCGGCCGGCCTTCTTCGGGGAGCCCATGCCCCAGCCGCACGCGACGAGCAGAGAGCCCCCGCCGAGGGCGCCCGCCCCGCCCATGCGCTCCTCTGGTCGCCGCTCCGCCCGTCGTCGTCGTCCTCGTCCTCGTCGTCGTCGTCGTCTTCATGAGTTTTCGGAGGTTCCGGGCCGTCGTCGTCCTCGTCCTTTGGAGGTGTCTTTGGGCTGGGCGGATTCGGTCCGCAACGCCGGGCCCCACCGCCTCCCGCCTCCCTCTTCCCTTTTCGCCTCCCACGCCTCCCTTCTTCCTCGTCCCCCTCCCTTCGCCGCAGCGCCGCGCCCACGTCGGCCATCCCTTCCCAGGGACCATGGCACATACAGTGCCGTTTTCAATACATGCTCCGCGTTCGGATCATGTATTAAAAATGCAATATGTTTGTGTGTATTTATTTGCGTGTCCTGGGGCCCCTTCCCGCAGGGCGGCGCCGCGCCCATTTCGGCGCACCCTCACACGGTTCGCGCCCCAACTTCGGCCCCAGGGAAGGCGCGCGCACAGCGCCAGCCCGCGAATTTCGGCGAGCTCCACAGGGGGCCCAGGGAGGGCGCAGGCCTAGCGTCGCCTCGCCGATTCCAGCACACCCCTCACGCGGGTCGTGCCCCACAGGGCGCACCATGGATCTGCGACCTTTCGGGAGGGTGTCCGCATGGATCGGGGGTTGCTAAAGGTGCCCCTGGCCCAAGGTGTTTCTGTTCGCTCAATGTTGGAGCCCCTGGGGCCATCTGGGCCTCGTGAGGGGTGCTCTGGAGGCCGTGGGGGCCTCCTTAGAAATCCTCGGGGCACCTTGGGTCAGGGGCACTTCTAGCAACTTCGGACCATTTGCGACCCCTGGGAGGGTGTCCGTATGGTGTCGCCACGTCCACTCGGACACACCCATCACACGCTTCGCGCTCCCACGCGGAGCTGCACAAGCTTCAGGTGTTCGATCATGGGCCTGTCTATCTGCAAGCGTCCAGCCTTCACGCCGACGACCGCGGGAAGTCGCCGAAGACCACGGGACACCGCCGAAGTCCGCTGGAAGCCGCCGACTCTGCTGGATGGCCGCCGAGGACCGCTCGAGCTTCAGGAGGGAAAAAAAAACAGACACAATTAATCGACGATTCCCCAGAAAATATGGGAAAATATGGGAAGTGGGGGGGGAAGACAAAAACCAAGAAGATATAAGAAATATGGGGAATATGTTTATTTGTGTGTATTTATTTGTGTGTTCCAGGGCACCTTCAGAGCTGGATGAGCAATGAGGGGTCCGTGGTCGAGCACGTAGCTCGCGGCCCCCGGGAGGGCTCCCGCTTGCGTGAAGCCTCTGCCGTTCTCCGCGCCAGGAGGTGTCCAGTGTGGAAGGTCCAAGGGCATTGCATCCTTACCGTGCGTCCTTACCAAAACGACGCGAAGATCGGGACAAAATCTGATCGGGATAACTCGAAATCTCTGAGAATCGGCTGGTTTGGAGGATGTATTGGGCGCCGCGGCCGCTCCAGAGCGTTCCAGAACGCTCTGAGAGCGCTCCCGAACGCTCTGGAGCGATTTATCCCGATCCTAGCCCTGTTTATCTTACTATTCACACCACCCACCAAACCACCCCAACCCAACCCGAAGGCTTAGATTTGCCCTCGATTTCCAGTGGGTGGGGGGTCGGGAAACATCGAACAAAACACGTGTGGAACCCTTACCCCCCCAACCCGAAATTCGGGTCTTCGGGTTGTGTTGGGTTGGTCTGGTAGGTAGTCGACTATCGGTTTTGGTTGTAGGGGGACAAACAGTGACACAATCATAACACTTCGGAGGTCCGCGCGGATTTCTGGGATCGGCGCCGCACCCCCCTGGCGGCGCCTCCGGCGCCGTCTTCGGTGCGCTCCGCGCGCCAGGGAGGGGAGTCCAGCACGCATCAGAGAAATAATATGCGCGGACCGCCACATGTTCATGTCTATGCAGTTTGCTCTTCCTATGCGGTTTGCTCTCCCTCTACAGCTTGGCATCGCTTGGACGTGTACATTTTTCTTTCTGCGAGGACCATCGAGGAGCATCCTTGATCATCTGGCGAAAAAAACACGCACGAAACCAAACAAAACACAGGTAATGGACGTCCGAGCGATGGCCAGACTGTGGTTGCGGGTGAGAGACGTGTCTATCCGTATCCTTTCTTCCGTAATTCCTACCGCCATCGGGAGCAGGTCTCCCTTCTTCCGACCTGCCTGGCGCCACTGAGGAGGGAGTCCAGCGCCGATCCAAGAAATCTGCGCGGGCCTCAGAGCCGTTGTGTTCTGTCATCGTCTGCTCCCCTCCACGCTGCTGCACGTGAGGCGTTCCAGCGAGGACCTCGCGACCGAGGGTCGAAGGAGAGGCGGAGGGTCGGCGGACGACGGCGGGAGGAAAGGGGGGGGACCTGGCCCGCCGGCGGCAGGCCTGCGGACGTACAGGATGCGCCCAGAGATCGGGACGATCGAAGCGGGTACTCCAGATTTCGTAATGAAGGGAGGGGGGTCTCATTTCGGGGGGGGTCTCTCCCAGGCTATCTTGGAGGGCCTGGGGGGTCTGGGGACGATGTTTTGGAGGGTTCTCCCACGGGAGAGATCTGAAATGGCTTGTCTTGGAGGGTCCAGACCCCCTCCCTTTTATTACGAAATCTGGAGTACGGAACGAATGGGTACAACGATCGACCGCAGTTCTTTGTCATTCTGCACAGGACTCGCTGTCGGTGTCGCCCCGGCCTGTGCCTGTTTGAGACAGAAGGCCGCTTGCCCAACAGCTGCCGCTGTGGTCAGGGATTACATTCGTTGCTGGGCTTCGTACACAGTTTGTCCGTACCCATGTCCGGCGTCCAAGCAGGAGATGACAGCGTTGTTGGGTTCAGGGTTTCTGGAATCGGCCACGTGGTCGTCTTCGCCAGGGTCTCAGCTGGGATTTGTATGTACAAAACATGTATCCTGGCGATCCCACCCCCGCACCATGGAGCTAGCTGCTGCGAATGGTTTTCGTGTCTGGCTACGTTTCGAACTATTACATGACTGTTTGAGTTTGGTATTTGCTATTTATCCGTAAGGGCTTCGCCCCCTGCCGCCAGCCCCCTCTCTATCATAATGGGACATATCAGAGTCGCGTCTGTGCGTCTCGGCGCTGCCTTGGTGCATCTGGGAACATCACGCGGGGGCGGACAGGAATTATCAGCGCATCGTGAGAAGTTGGCGTTATCGAAGACGCCTACGGCGAATCACCGCCGCCCCCTGCCTTTTTGGAAACGCCTATGTGGCCGAACGTTGTGGCCAGAGGCCTGCCAAGCTATCGGACCATGTGTTCCCCGAATCGGTTTGGAAAGCTTTGGGGGAACACGGTGGGCGAGGCTGGGCCGATTTGGGCCGTTCTTGGGTTCTCCAGGGCCGTCTTGGAGGCTATCGTGAGCGTCTTGGAGGCCTCTTGGGCCGTCTTGGGGGCCTCTTGGGGCCGTATTGGGGTCCTCTTGGGCCGTTTAGGGGCCATATTGGAGACCTCTTGGGCGATCTTTGGGGGCTCTTGGGCTATCTCGGGCCATCGGAAGGCCGAAAAGAAGCAAATGTCACAATCCTTTGAAAACCTCTGGGAAATCAATGATTTTGGCCTTTTCGGGCCTTCCTGGAGGCCCTCTAGGGCCATGTTCGGCCGTCTTGGTGGGCTCCTGGCCAGTCTGATGCCGTCGGAAGCCGTTTGGGAGGCCTCCTTGGGCCGACTTGGGGCCCTCTTGGAATGCTCCAGGGCCGTCTTGGAGGCCATCACAGGCCTCCTGGGCCGTCTTGGGGGCCTCTTGGGACCGTCTTGGGGGCCTCTTGGGCCGTTCTGGGGCCATCTTGGAGGCCTCTTGGGCGATCTTGGGCGATCGTTGGGGCTCTTGGGCCGTCGGAGGGCCGTCGGAAGGCCGAAAAGAAGCAAATGTCAAAATCCGTCGAACACCTATGGAACATCAATGTTTTCGGCGTCTTCTGGCCTTCCTGGAGGCCCTCTTGGAGGCCACGTGGGCCGTCTTGGGCCAGCTTCGAGCCAACTTCGGCCATCGTGGTGGGCTCCTGGCCCGTCTGACGCCGTCGGAAGCCGCTTGGTGGGCCTCTTTGGGCCGACTTGGGGCGCTCCTGGGGTGCCCCAGGGCCGTCTTTGTGGGCCATCATGGGCGTCTTGGAGGACTCTTGGGCCATCTTTGGGCCCTCTTGGGGCCGTCTTGGGGGCCTCTTGGGCCGTCTCGGGCCATCTTGGAGGCCTCGTGGACGATCTTGGGGCGATCTTCGGGGGCCTCTTGGGCCGTCTTGAGCCGTCGGAATGCCGAGAAGAAGCAAATGCCCAAATCCTTCAAAAGCCTAAGGAACACCAATGATTTTGGCCTCTTCGGGCCCTCCTGGAGGACCTCTTGGAGGCCTCTTGGGCCGTCTTGGAGGCCTCTTCGAGCCCTCTTCGACCGTCTTGGGCAAGATTGAGGCTATCTTAGGCTGTCTTGAGTGCATCCTGGGCCGTCTTGGAGGCATCTTGGGGGCCATTTTGAGCCGTCTTGGAGATTTTCTTGTGGACGTTAAGGTCGTTTGCGCGCCTGGAGCTCACTCCCGGGACCCCGGCGGGACGGGCCGAAGCGCCAGGGGGAGTTCTTTCGGAAAAGGAACCCAAACCAAACCGTAAGAAGTCCAGCACGCCAGGTACCCCTGCGATGAATCGACAGTGGGCGGCGGATCGAAGACGCCTACGGCGAATCACCGCCGCCCCCTGCCTTTTTGGAAGCGCCTATGTGGCCGAACGTTGAGACCAGACCTGCCAAGCTATCGGACCATGTGTTCCCCGAATCGGTTTGGAAAGACTTCGGGGAACACGTGGGCATCTTGAAGGTCATCTTGACCGTCTGGAGGCCATTTTACCTAACAGCGTAGACTGATAGGTTTCTAGTTGACTCAAAAGAGCTCACAGATCACTCCACAGGGGGGTCCGGGCAGGTGTTGGGGAGTTGCCGGGCGGCAGGGTGCCGGGCTCGTTTTTCACCAACAGTCACACACTTCGTGCTCTTCGACTTCCCAGAACTCCATTCCCTCCCAGAACTCCATTCCCGGGCCACATTTTGGATGCCCGGATGCAACAGTCACACACTTCGTGCTCTTCGAGTTCCCAGAACTCCATTCCCGGGCCACATTTTGGATGCCCGGAGCCAACTGTAGGCCACTTCGTGCTCTTCGAGTTCCCAGAACTCCATTCCCGGGCCACATTTTGAATGCCCGGAGCCAACTGTAGGCCACTTCGTGCTCTTCGAGTTCCCAGAACTCCATTCCCGGGCCACATTTTGAATGCCCGTAGCCAACTGTAATGGCCAACTTCGTGCTCTTCGACTTCCCAGAACTCCCATTCCTGGGCCACATTTTCAGCAGGGGCAAGAGCACGACGAGGAGGAGGACGAGCAAGACCAGGAGGACGAGGACGAGCAGGAGCAGGACGAGGAGCAGGAGGAGCAGGAGAAGAAGGACGAGCAGGAGAGGAGGAGGACGAGCAAGAGGAGGAGGACGACCAGGAGGAGGAGGACGACCAGGAAGAGGAGGAGGAGGAGGAGGAGGGGAGGGGGAGGAGTACCAGGAGGAGGGAGGAGGAGGAGGGAGGAGGAGGAGGAGAGGAGGAGGAGGAGGAGGAGGACGAGGACGAGGAGGAGGAGGAGGAGGGGGGGGGAGAGTACCAGGAGGAGGAGAACGAGGACCACCAGGAGGAGGAGGGAGGAGGAGGAGGAGCAAGACGAGGAGGACGAGAACGAGGACGACCAGGAAGAGGAGGAGGAGGAGGAGGAGGGGAGGGGGAGGACTACCAGGAGGAGGAGGAGGAGGAGGAGGAGGAGGAGGAGGAGGAGGAGGAGGACGAGGAGGAGGAGGAGGAGGAGGAGGACGAGGAGGAGGAGGGGGGGGGAGAGCACCAGGAGGAGGAGAACGAGGACCACCAGGAGGAGGAGGAGGAGGAGGAGGAGGAGGAGGAGGAGGAGGAGCACCAGGAGGAGGAGGACGAGCAAGACGAGGAGGACGAGAACGAGGACGAGCAGGAGGAAGAGGAGGAGGAGGAGGAGGAGGAGGAGCAGGAGAAAGAGGAGGAGGAGGAGGCAGGCTGAGGCTGAGGCTGTGACTGCGACTGCCGTTGCCGCTGCGACTGTCATCGCGAATGCGACTACGACTGCGAGAACAGCAGAATTCGACAACTGGATTTTCATCTGAATCTTAAGGGGAATGCTTTCAGATATGCTTCTACACATCGCTGTTAGGTTGCTTTGCCGGGATAATTGATCTTTTCGAGCCTTCTTGGAGGACGTCTTGGAGGGCTCTTGGGCCGTCTTAGAGGCCATCTTGAGCGTCTTGGAGACCTCTTGGGCTGTCTTGGGGGCTTCTTGGGGCAGTGTCTTGGGCCTCTAGGGCGATCTTTGGGGGCATTTGGGCCGTCTCGGGCCGTCGGACGGCAGAAACAAAACAAATGCCACAATCCTTCGAAAACCTTTTGGAAATCAATGATTTTGGCCTTTTCGGGCCTTCCTGGAGGCCCTTTTCTTGGAGGCCTCTTGAGCCGTCTTGAGCCATCTTAGGTCCATGTTCGGCCGTCTTGGTGGGCTCCTGGTCCGTCTGACGCCATCGGACGCCGTGTGGTGGGCCTCTATGGGCCGACTTGTGGCCCTCTTGGAATGCTCCAGGACCGTCTTGGAGGCCATCACAGGCCTCCTGGGCCGTCTTGGGGGCCTCTTGGGGCCGTCTTGGGGGCCTCTTGGGCCGTTCTGGGGCCATCTTGGAGGTCTCTTGGGGCCGTCTTGGGGCCCTCTTGGGCCGTTCTGGGGCCATCTTGGAGGCCTCTTGGGCGATCTTTCGGCGATCTTTGGGGGCTCTTGGGCCGTCTGGTGCCGTCGGAAGGCCGAAAAGAAGCAAATGTCAACATCCGTCAAACACTTTACGAATATCAATGTTTTTGGCCTCTTCTGGCCTTCCTGGAGGCCCTCCTGGGGGCCTCTTGGGCTGTCTTGGGCCAGCTTTGAGCCACCTTCGGCCATCTTGGTGGGTTCCTGGCCCGTCTGACGCCGTCGGGAGCCGTCTGAGGGGGCCTTTCTGGGCCCACTTGGGGCCCTCTTGGGGCGCTTCGGGGCCGTCTTGGAGGCCATCTTGGGCGTCTTGGATGCCATCTTGGGCGTGTTGGAGGCCTCTTGGGCCGTCTTGGGGCCCTCTTTGGGCCGTCTTGGAGGCCACTTGGGCATTCATGGGGCCCTCGTGGGGGCCTCTTGGGCGATCTTGGGGGCCTCTTAGGCCGTCTTGAGCCGTCGGAATGCCGAGAAGAAGCAAATGCCAGAATCCTTCAGAAACCTAAGGAAAAACAATGATTTTGGCCTCTTGATTTATCAAAGGGGTGCCTGGCGTGCCGGAACATATGGCTTTTGGTTTTGGTTTTTTTTCCAAAAGAACTCCCCCTGGGCCTTCGGCCCGTCCCGCCTGGGTCCCGGGAGATTCCCGAAAATCCGTCCGTCAATGCTTTTATTTCCCCAAGTTGGCCCAAAATGGTCTCCCAGACGGCCAAGATGGCCTAGGATGGCCTCCAAGATGGTCCAGGATGGCCTCAAAATCCGCCCAAGATGGTCCAAGACGGCCTCCAGGACGACCCAAGAGAGTCCAAGACGGACCAAGAGGCCCCCCAGAGGCCTCCAAGACGGCCCAAGAGGCCTCCGGCCCATCCCGCCACCGTGCCCGAGTTGTGGGTTTGAGGCCTCTTGTAGATGTGTTGGGGTGTCGCGGGGAGCCCCAAGTGGGCCTCTTGGAGGCAGTTCGGGCGCCTCTTGGGGGCCTCTTGGGGCCAGGTGGAGTACCTCCTGGGCCTCTTGGAAGCCTCTTGGGCGCGTCTTGGGCGCCTCTTCGGGCCTCTTGGGGCCTCTCGGCGGCCTCTTGGGGCCTCCTTGGGGCTTCTCGGGCCACAGATATCGAACGTTCGGTTCGTGGTCCCCTGCTTGGGCACCTCTTGGGGCTGTCTTGGGGCCGTCTTGAACGCTTCTTGGGCCCATCTTGGAGCTCTCTTGTGCCCTTTTGGAGGCGTCTTGGGCTGTCTTTTGGCGGTCTTGGGAGCTTCTTGATCCGTTTTGGAGCGTCGAAGAGCCGAAACTGAGAGAAGGCAAAGATCCTCCGAAAACCGTCGTGAAATCTACGATTTCTGCCTCTTGGGGCTCTCGGGAGGCCTCTTGGAGCGCTATTGGGGGCCTTTTTGTGCCGTCTTGGAACCATCTTCGGGCGCCTTGGAGCACTCTTGGCCTCGGCAATGCGAACATGTTGTATCATGCTCGGGTTACTGCTTCGGGGACGTGACTTTATGTCATTCATGAGGGTTTGTTGCCTCGGGGACGCAATAATGGTAAAGTTGCAACGGTTTGTGGCCTCGGGGACGCGAGCATTGCATACTTTACCAGGGATTATGGCCGCGGTTACGCGAATATTGTGTAGTTTACAAGGGTTCGTGGCCTGGGGGGTACGAGTATTGATAATTGAATAAAGATTCTGATTTCGGGGACGCGAAAATACTATTATTTACTAGGGTTCACGGCGTTGGGAACGCGGACCCGGTGTATTATATGAGGGTTGATGGCACCGGGGCGCGATTCTTATGTATTTTGACATGTCCCGCGTCCCCCAGGAATTCTGGGAACCCCATGGGGTGACACTAATCATGCCCTTTTCGGCTACCCGTCCCTCGCGCAGACTGCAACACGTCACGGTAGAAGGCAGAAAGCAGGACTGTAACATTGGAGAGTTGAAATTGCAATTGGCGCAGGGAGCAGCAATTTCGTCTTACAGCCTGGTAGCCCCACAAGGGTCGATGATCCTCAGGACGCGTGTCAGCCCAATGTGTGTTCACCCCCTTCAGCCCAACCAGCAGGTCATTGCATCGCCTGCGTCGTATCGAAGGTCCTCGATGGACGAACACACGTTGGGGCGAACATCAAGGGCATAAAAAATGCCACCACCCTGGTTTACGAGGCGCTGTGCGCTGAAACTCCTGTGGGCTGACAGGGTGAACCCTGCGTGATGTGCCGCGTCCTGGCGGCTCTAGGCTTTGGTGGTTCCCAGGAGGTCTACAGACCACGCACTTGTGACCCAGGGTAGGGTCGTTTTTTTCATCCCTCAATAACACACGTCCTGAGGATCCTCGAGAGGGGGCCCGCGGATGTCCCCTGCCTCGTATCCAGCTGGCCGCGGCAAAACGTCCCCCCGCCGTGCCAGCCCAGCAGCCCTCTGGGCGGCGTGTGCGTGTGTGTGTGTGTGTGTGTGTGTGTGTGTGTGTGTGTGTGTGTGTGTGTGTGTGTTGTTGTTGTTGTTGTTGTTGTTGTTGTTGTTGTTGTTGTTGTTGTTGTTGTTGTTGTTGTTGTTGTTGTTGTTGTTGGTGTTGGTGTTGGTGTTGTTGGTGTTGGTGTTGTTGTTGTTGTTGTTGTTGTTGTTGTTGTTGTTGGTGTTGTTGTTGTTGTTGTTGTTGTTGTTGTGGTTGTGGTTGTTGATGTTGTTGTTGTTGTTGTCGTTGTTGTTGTTGTTGCTGTTGTTGGTGTTGTTGTCGTTGTTGTGGTTGTTGTTGTTGTTGTTGTTGTTGTTGTCGTTGTCGTCGTTGTTGTTGTTGTCGTCGTTGTTTTTTTTGTTGTTATTGTTGATGTTGTTGTTGTTGTTGTTGTTGTTGTTGTTGGTTGTGTTGTTGTTGTTGTTGTTGTTGTTGTTGTTGTTGTTGTTGGTGGTGGTGTGTGTGTGTGACACCTGTGCGGCATCTGGGGCTCCTGGGGAGGAGCACCTGGGGAACTCCGGCAGGGCAGCCACTAGCATTCAGGGATTGGGCTGGGGGGGCTCTCATAAAGGATCATCATCCGCCTAATCTGAAACGACAGAAAATGACAGACAAGGACAGAACATGACAGAAAATGACACGGGACACCAGGCGGCTGCGCAAGGCAGTGTCGGGGTATGCCTCCTCGCGTTCGTCGTCGTGTTCGTTTTGTCGTCTTCCCTCCTCCTCTCTCCGGGCCTCTTGGTAGGTTGGCAGGGGCGGCTTGCGGGCCTCTCAGGGGCTCCTGAGCGCTCCTGGGGTCGTCCGAGGACAGTCTGGCGCATTCGATGTTTGTCTTCGTGGCCCTGTGATGACTAAGTGGGGAATAAGGGTTTGGGCTTCTCTAGGCCTTCCTGGAGGTCCTCTTGAAGCATTATCGGGCAACCTTGGGGGCCTGTTGGTTTGTCTTGACGCCGTCCTGAATCCTCTTGGCCATCTTGGACGCCTCGGAGAGACCAAATGAGGGGTCAGGCCGCTCAGGGAATCTCCGAAGAGGGTGGCGATGCACGCGATGAAGTGTGATGAAAGTTGGGGGTCCCTTAGAATATCCAGCTGCCTGCGGGAAGTCCCGCCACCGTGCCAGCCCAGCACCTTGGGCGACGACTGTTCTGGGGGTGCACAGGATGCCGCAACGTGTAACACCGCCTGCCCGAGACTTGGGAGAGCCGTAACATGTGGCATCTTCTCGTGCTCGTCGTGTTTCTCCCTTGCTTCGGTCCTTTCTCTGGCTCCTGTGGGGCAGTGTCGGGGTCCTCTGGGCCACTCTGATCCTTCTTGGGATCCGTCTTGGACCATCTTGGGGGGCTCCCGGGGCGTGTGGAGGTGCTGGACACCCGGACATATGGAAATCCCCAGCACGCCAGAAAAGGGAACAGCCATAAGGCTGGCCTATTCGGGTCCTACTGTGCGTCGTCTTCGGCCATTTTGGGTGCCCTTTGGGCCGCCCTGGGGCCATCTTGGGCAGTCTTGGAGGCATCTTGGGCCATCTCGGTGGCCTTGTTTGCCTGTCTGGGAAGCGCGGGAGCGCGGACCCACAGAGTCTTGCAAGGGAGTGCGGATCCAGGCCTCGGGAGTGCGTATCCACAGTTTTTTGCGAGGGATCGGATCGTGGCCTCGGGAACGCTGACCCATAGTGTTTTGCAAGGCGTCGTGGCTGCGGGAGCGCGGATGAAGTGCTTTGCACGTCAGGGGAAGGTGAGGGCGATGAGCGCGGCACAGTGTGATGAGGGGAGGGGGGAAGACGGGAGGGGAACGGTGACAAAGAGGACAGGGTGACCGACGAGGACGGGGAGGTCGAACGTGCGGACGGGGACGAGGGTGAGACGGGAGGAGGGCCGGGAGTAGTGGCGAGGACGACGAGGACGATGAGGCCGAGCTGGGGCCGAGGCCGAGAAGGGAGGAGGCGCAAAGGGGCGAGGGCAGCGATTGAGAGGCGGCGGGGGGATCGGCGAGCTGCAGGGGAGCGTCAAGCGAGCATCCCTGACGCTTCGGGTCCTCGAGGCCCAGTGGCTTGCCGAAGGGGGCAGCAGGCATCCTGGAGCAAGTGGCGCGCACGGCAGGAGCCGGGGCGAGGGCAGACCGCGGGGCACTCCGCCGTTCGGTTCGAGCATGGGCCACGGCTGGTGTAGCCATCGCCCGGGCGCCAGACGTCACGGCGATGGCACTTCGCGACGGGGGCCGTGGTTGAAAGCCAGGTGCAGGCATTGGCGAGATGGGCGGTGCTCGCCAGGTTGGGCGAGACAGTTGGCAAATTTCCAGCGCCACTTTCTGCAACCATTTTCCGTGCGATGGGACCTAGGGGAAATATCTAGCGTAAGGGCAGTTGCGCGTACCGGGCTCAGAGTGATGCGGTCATGGGTTGTGTTGCTTGTGGCACCTGCAATCATTGGACCCAGCCTCCTCATCCTTCTCCCCCTCGTCACCATCCCACTCCAAGCACCACTCTCCCCTCCACATCCTGCTATCCCTGCCCTCCCTCTTGGAGCATCGCTCAGAGGGTTCGGGCGCCAGGAGGGCGGCCTTCCAAGATGGCATGGGGGCTTCCTATTACCCTCGTCGAAATGAACCTCAAAAAATGGCGACCACGCCCCTGCGATGTCGGCGCGCTCTTCAATGTCGATAGATGCCCCTCCTCTGTCGGGGCCAGGCAAAAGTGGTCTGACCGGGAACGACTCGGAAGTTCGATGATGACCGACATTGGAGGGGCGGCGCATACAAGTACCTCGCAGTCACCGCAACTCTGACCAGCATCTCCCCTCAGACAGTTCAGCCACGTAAGACATTTTTTAGGCTAATTTTGACGAGGGTTGTGGAAGCCCTCCCTGCTTCCAAGACCGAGAGGCCAAGCCTTCCGCGGAAGGCCGCCCCACTTCCCTCCCTCGAGCCCCCCCCCCAGTCGCGCCGCCAATCCTGCTTCCCGTGCCCCTCCTGCCGTTCCTCATCCTCCTCCGATGATCGGCGAAGACGACGACGACGATCGACGATCGACGACGACGACGACGACGACGACAACGACGACTACCTTCGACGAGTACCTTCGACGACGATCCACGATGATCGACAATCGACGATTGATAATCGACGGTCGAAGATGTCCTGCTCCCCCCCCCTGCCCAGCGCCCGTGGCCGCGGACTGCGCCGGGTGGTTCTCTCAGTGCCTGGGAAGTCCTCGAGGTGACCCCAGGTGCTGCAAAAGAGGACCTCCGACGCCGCCACTGCTGTAAGCGGACGGGGAGACAGGCAGGAGGCGGACCTGGATGTTTGGGCGATTGTGGCCCTTGTGGCCTCTGGAGAACTCCAGAGACCTCCAGAACTGCCCGTACCTGTGTTGGGATGGGGTACGCAGGACAGCGTAGTCCAGTCGTCAAGCGGTTGTAGAGGTTGTTACGACGATGGTGCGTCTTACAGCGGTCCCATTTGTATGGGCAGCTATCCATGTCAATTGCGATGTTGTAGGCAGCACAAACCATCCTTCCCTATCCTGCTCATCGTCTTTCTCCGCAGTCCGTTGCGGGAGTATGTATGGATGGGGAAGAGTGGAGGCAAGGGTCTGAGGTCCAGGGGGCTTGCAGTCTCCTTGGTCGACGTCGGCTTGGCATTTTTGCTCGTTGGTCGCTCGTCTCTTGGGAACCTTCGCTCGCGAGGGAGGAGTGCAAGCAGAAATAGGTGAGTTGCGCACAGGAAGACCGATGTGTTTACGAGTTGAGGGCAGCCGGTGGGGCGCACGAACAAAGCAGGTCGCCGTATGTGTGTCCAAACGCAGGTCTGAGAAGTAAAGACGCTCACTCAGCTGAAGAGTCATCATCATCATCGTCACCATCATCATGGAAACAAATGTAGGCTTGAGAGTGATGGCCGTGGAGGGCCAGTGCATTCCAGAATTCTGGACTCTGGATCTAGGCTGGTCTCCAGGATTATTCTACCCCACAGATGGGATGGTGGTAAAGCGAAAGGTTGGGCTATTATTATAGTATGTACTTCTGGTCGTTGGCACGGTTGCAACAGGTTTGCTCCGTTTCGTCTATGCAGGTGATCCAACAAGTGATGAGAAATACGCAATGGGGGAGGATGAGAAGGCCAGGAGGCGCAGGAGCATGAGGAGGAATGAGGAACAACCATCCGCCGATGAGGGTGACGGTGCTGTGCGTGCCAGCTTTTGCCATATTGTTTGTTTTTGATGACGACTTGGTCACCTTCGCAAATTTGCCCCTCAGCTTCAACATTGATGTATCTGCTCGTCCTGTCGCCCCTCTTGCGCTGTGCGATTTTTCGCGCTGCTGGACGAGCTCCCTCTGCTGGCCCTGCTCTAGGATGAGTTTTGTATGCTGCACCGGCGGACCTCCACCGAGCCCCGAGGACATCAAAGTCGCCTATCTGCAGAAGGCCAAGACGGAGCATCCGGATCGCAGGCCTGCTGACCAGAGTCGGGGGTGGACAGACCTCCTTCCCTGACATGTCGATTGAGGAATTGGCCGTTTTCCGTTCGCGAGAGGGCGTCGCGGCCGTCATTTTTGCGGGTCCAGGTCAGTCGTTTTCGGTCCCAGGCCGTTTCACTAAGGGGAGGTCTACTAAAGGGAGGTTTGTCCACCGCCGACAGAAGGGTTCGAGCCTGTTGGGGTGAACCAGCGAGCCCAAGAGCGTGCGCCAGAGGACTCACGGTTGGCTGGCGTAATTTGAGTGTCTCCCATAGGAGCAAGGCTCGGCGGCGAGCGAGGGGGGAGAATGAGGAGGAGAAGGTCTTCTCAGAAGGTTCGGAAGTCCCCCGGCCTTCCGAGAAGTTTTCAGAGCCTTCTCCGAAGACAACAACAAACTTCTCAGAAGGCGCGAGGGCTTCTGAGAAGTTCCGCCGTCTTTGAGAAGGCCTTCTCCTTCTCACTTCCTCCCCTCGCTCTCTGCCGATAGGAGCAGTGGGGGATGTGGCATCGAGAGCTTGCACGGCAGTTTTGGGCAGGACATGTGGCCTCTTCGGGACGAGGTCGGGGAGGGGGGCGGAGGGAAGGAGCAGGGCCATTAGTTTTTAAGTCGGGCCTGTTCCTCTACAGGAGGAATGTTCAACAATAGTTCAAACAATAGGATGGGGACGATGTTTGAAGTATTGAAAAGGCCTCACGGCCGGTGCCGCCGACCCTGATCGAAAGGGCTAGGAGTGGGGAGAGGAAGCGGAGGATGATGATGAGGAGGAGGAGGAGGAGGAGGAGGAGGTGCAGGAGGAGGAGGATGATGATGAGGAGGAGGAGGAGGAGGGGGAGGAGGAGGAGGAGGAGGAGGAGGAGGAACAGGAGGAGGAGGAACTGTATCCTTTGTGTGCCCGCTCGAAGAAAGTGCGCCCCGGGGGTGTGGTGTTCTGGCTTGGGACGTGCTCCCAAAAGAGGAAGAAGTGCATCTCGGGCGTGCCTGCTCGAGGAAAATGCGCTCTAGGGGGGTGGTATTTTGACTCGGGGCCCGCTCCCGGGACGCCTCTACGGGAGGAGGAGGAGGAGGAGGAGGAGGAGGAGGAGGAGGAGGAGGAGGAGGAGGAGGAAGGAGGAGGAGGAGGAGAGGAGGAGGAGGAGCAGGAGGAGGAGGAGGAGGAGGAAAAGGAGGAGGAGGAAGTGCATCCCGTGCGTGCCCGCTCGAGGAAAGTGCGCCCCGGCGGGCGTCGTATCTGCCCCGGCCCCCCCCCCCTCCCCCCCCTCCCCACCCCCCTTGCGGGGAAGGGATCAAAGGGAAGGGGCTTCCCTTCGACTCCACTACGACGTCGTTTAATTTCGCTTTGGATAGCGCGCTTGAGGAGGAGAGCCCTGGGAGGGGGAATACGGAGACGATGGAGACGACTTGTCGAACGGAGAAGCCCCTCACACACGCAGACAGGATCGGCGGATGTTTGAATAGTTGTTGAGTATTGTTTTAGTTTTTCAATTTTGTTCGTACGAAATCCGCCTGTAGGAGGACACTCCTGACCTAACATTAGCTCTAGATGGTAGAGGAGTAACAAGTGGGCAGACACTAAGACTGTGGTACATCTTTATTGGGTTGCACGATGTCGGCACTTTGCACTGGGGAGCGTCAGGCAAGCAGTGTGGCGAAACGTCGGTGCTCCTACGTCAAAGCGTTTTTCAGTACCACTGGTGCTTTGACTGAAGGCACGTGGGGATCGGGTTTTGACAGTACTCATGAGAAGAAATGGGGGGTTATGCAATGAACACGTAGAAGTAGAGGGGTTCGTCCAGTTCCGCTATCCCCACTCCTCTAATGGGATCTTAGGTTTGGGTCGCCTCAGGAGACCTTCTTGGGTCATGTGAGCGTTCCTGGCGTCATCTCGGGTCCACCGTGCTCAGGCCGTAGATTGCCTCCTCTGGGGCCCATGTCGGTGGTTCGTTGGGGACAGACCTCCACAGCTAGAGGCCCAAACAACCGAAGAACCTCCTTGTATGTCTGGGTACAGGTCCTCCGCCAGCGCAGGGCCTCGTCAGCTCCCCTGGGTCGCGCCTTCGGCAGACCTCCTCGGTGCACTTCGCGCGCCAGGGTGAGGGGTGCGGGGAGGGTGGCGGTTGTGTCCAGCTGCCTGCGGCAAGTCCCTCCACCGCGCCAGCCCAGCATGCTGCGTGGCGGGTGCTCGAGGGGCACGGCAGGCCGGCACATGTAACACCTCACCAGTTTAGAGTTAGGACAGCCGTGATGTTGATGTGGATGATGATGGTGATGATGATGATGATGATGGTGATGATGATGTTGATGATGTTGATGATGTTGATAATGCTGATGCTGTTGATGCTGCTGATGATGTTGATGGTGATGCTGAGCACGTTGATAACTTGTGATGATGTTGGTGATGCTGATGTTGGTGATGATGGTGAAGATGAGGATGGTTGTGTTGGCGGTGATGGCAAGGATGATGATGACGATGATGATGATGATGATGATGATGGCCACGACGCTAACGATCATAATGAGGGTGGTCATAATGGTGTCGATGATGATGATGATGGTGAAACTGATGCTGATGGTGATCATGATGATGCTGATGATGGTGATGGTGATGCTGATAAGCCGATGACGATGCTGATGTAGTGGTGGTGGTGGTGATGAACATGATGATGCTGCTGCTGATGATGCTGATGATGCAGATGCTGACGACGAGGAAGATAACGATGATGTGGATGACGCTGATGCTGATGCTGATGCCGATTATGATGTTGATGATGCTGATGGTCAGGATGCTGATCAGGATGATCATGATGCTAATGAGGATGATGATGATGACGATGATGATGATGATGATGATGATGATGATGATGCTGCTGATGATGATGATGATGATGATGATGATGATGATGCTGATGATGATGATGATGATGATGATGAAAAGGCTAATCATGCTGAGTATTATGCTGGTGATGCCGATGATGATGAGGATGAAGATGCGGATTCGGATGAGGATGAGGGCGCTGATGTTTATGATGGTTATGATGTTGACGATGGCGATGATGATGCTGCTGATGATACTGATTATGGCGATGCTGACGATGATGCTGATGATCATGTGAACTGCGATATGGTTATGATGTTGAGGATGATGCTGGTCAGTATGATGATGATGCTGATGAGGATGATGATGCTGATGATACTGTCGATGAAGACGATGACGATACCGATGACGAAGCTGCTGCTGCTGATGATGATGATGATGGCGACGATGATGACGACGACGACAATGAGGAGGAGGTGGAGGAGGGGGAGGGGGAGGAGGTGGAGGAGGCAGGGGAGGAGATGGAGGAGGAGGAGGAGGAGGAGGAGGAGGAGGAGGAGCGGCCGTCACATGTGACACCTCGCGCTTTTAATGGTTCACCAGCTTTTGTTTGAACATGTTACGCCGTCTTGGGGCTTTCTTGGGCTCCTGTACGACAGTCGTCGGGGTATCTTGGGACCCTCCTGGGCCGTCTTGCCCCCCCCCAGGACCGCCCCCCGTCGACGGGAGAGAAATCAAAGGGAAGGGGCTTCAAATCGGCTCGATTACGACATTGCTAGCTCTGTCTCTCGCTGAAAGGCTCGACAAGGAGGGTGCAGGGACAGGGGACGACGGAGACGACAACTGACGGAGACGACGACTCGAACAGACAAGCCCCTCGCTCGCCGACTGGGTCGGCGGATTTGCTGTCTACGTAGAATCGCAGGATGCATCAGCCTCACATGGTGTCCAATTGCAGGGAACGCTACGCAACATGTTGCCCGAGAAGCAATCTGCCACGCGAACAATTGATGAGGGGTGATGGACTGGCCTCCGCCGTACGGATGCTATACTGTGCGTCTGACGCCCTGCAAGGGAGCGGGGGCCTCCGAAATCGGAGGCCCACCTCGTGGTCCTCCCCCAATATGCACTGTGGGAAGCCGTTTCGGATGTTCTGCCGCAGGGGTGTCACCGCCATGCTTGGGGATGCAGTGCAAGAGCAACTGGGGAGGAGGAGCAGCAGCAGGAAGACGAGGCGGGAGGAGGAGGATCAGCAGGAGCAGGAAGACGAGACGGGAGGAGGATCAGCAGGAGTAAGAAGACGAGACGGGAGGACGAGGAGGAGGAGGAGGAGGAGGAGGAGACGGAGACGGAGGAGGAGGAGGAGGCTGATGACGAGGGGGCAGATGGAGAGGAAGAGCAGCAGCGGGAAGGGAGGAGTCGGGCTCCCAACGCCGTGCTCCAATCCGTTTGCCTCGGAGCCCGCGAGCCCTCTTCCAGGGCCAGGCCCTCGTCTCGTGTTTTGATGGCCCCGGGTCCTGTGGGCGGCACGTTGAGGCCATGAGCTGAGGAAGCGCGGCCCGCCGTGCACGAGGCAGCGGGGCGGCAGCGGTGCGCTGTTGTCGAGCCACGTTGGGGTCGCAGCTCTGCGGCGGCCCTCCGTCGGTGGTTCAAAGGTGGGGTCCTGAGGGATGGGGCCCCAAAGACGAGTTGCCTCACACAGCGCACATCCACCCCTGGATCCCTTCCTATCCTTGGGACCCCTTCCCTCAGGACCACACCTTTGAACCACCGAATACAGGCCCGGAGACAAGGACGCCGTAGAGAAGTTCATCCGCATCAACGCCGCGTACAAGGCCCGGGGGTGCCACCCTCTCTGGTTGGGGGGCGGGGGTCTTTGGGGCAGGACGAGCGTGGCGGGAGGAGGACTGGTGCAGGAGGGGCGAGAGAGCAGCCCTCGCCTGCAGGAAGGCAGACATTCCAGGGTGCTCCGCAAGCGTGTGGGGGGGGGAAGGGGGGGGGATCCGACTCTGGCAGGGCTCGTTTCGATTCCTCCGATCCGATTCGATTCGATTTCGATTGCTTCCGATTCCGATTCGACTTCGGATTCCGATTTGGGACTACTAGCTTGCCGATGCTTGCCGATTCGACTGTCCCCTACTCGGTTGCCGGTTTCCGTCGATCCGAATCATGTCGATCGCCGATCCGACCTGACCTGTCGATTCGATGTTGTGCTCTCCTGCTCTGTGGGTGGGAGGTCGCCGTCCTGTGCGGCGGGGCGTAGGGTTGGGGAGGAGCCCGGGGGCGGGCGAGCGGGGGGGCATGCGGGGAGGGGTCACGGGAAGCTGCGGATGGAGGAGGCTGGGAGGAGGGAGGGGAGAGGCGGGGGAGGGAGGAGGGACGGGTTTCCTCCCTTGGCGGTGGGGCTGCGATTGGAGCCCCCTCGTGCACGGCTGGGGATCTGAGGCCTCCTCGAGGATCTCGGGCGGCTCCCCCAAACGGTGCTCCTCTCTCTTTGGTGACCGATCCATCATCCTGCCGCTGTTCCCCCTCTACCCTGGCTGCGGCCAGTCGTCGGCTGGGCTGCGACTCCCCCTCTTGCTCGGCTAGGTTGCAAGCCTCCCCGAAGACCTCAGGCTGCTCCCCAACAGTGCTCCTCTCTTCCATGGCAAATCGGGAGCAGCGATGGGGTGGATGGGCTCAGGGGGCGATGCATCGGCCCCCAATCGCCCATTGATCGCCGATAGGGGCCCGATAGCCCCTTCCCGCACAGGAACGTCTGGATTCGCTATTGGGTGCCCATCTTCCAGGTCCCCTCCTGTGCTGGTGGTCCCCTCCCTGACGTTACCCCTCCACTAGTTCATCTTCCTGGCGCTGTCCCCACGTCTACACGTCTACCCTGGTTGCAGGGCGGGCCCTGCTCGGCACCGGTCTTCACTTCCGTGCCTTCTCCGTCGCACGCAACTCTCCGCTTCGTCAGTCGCCTGCCTTTTCGGGTTCATCGTCCTGACCAGCGTCGGCTCCGGATACCACAGGAGGAGGCAAGTCAGGTAGCGATATTTCGTCCGCGGGTCCCCACGGCCCCGTCAGGTCCGCGTCAGTGTCACGTGCAAGGTCAGCCGCCGCGCCTCCATCGTCACAACTGGCTTGCGAACCCACTGCCAACCCAGTCTCCCACTCCAGGTCCGTGTCGCGAAGTCATTTCCCCGATCAGCACCCCGCTGAGAACTTCTGGTGACTGGTAAGGTGTCGCCATGCGAATCTGGACGGGACTGTGATGTTCTATCGCGCGCCGCGGGATAAACGTACGCGAGCGAGTCCTCGAGTTAAATTGCCGCCCGCAACAGCAGATGGGCGCGAAGTCGACGGCACGAGAGAAACAAAGTGGCCGGAAGCCGAACCGGTGAGCGGCCTTCCATCCCGAGTCAGTGCTGTAGTTCGGCGGCAAGCGAGAGGGGGAATTGAGAAAGAGAAGGCCTTCTCAGAAGGCGGCGGGACTTCTCAGAAGCCCTCGCGACTTCTGAGACGTTGTTTCTGCCTTCGGGGAAGGCTTCGAAAACTTCTCAGAAGTCCGGGGGACTTCCGAGCCTTCTGAGAAGGCACGCCCCTTCTCACTTCCCCCCCTGGCTCGCCGCCTAGTAGTATGCCAGAGCCCGGGACTGGCCCCCACCCCGCCGAACATGCAGAGGAAGTCATCAGTCTCGATATCTTCGAGCCAGGTTCTGTTTCCTCGTCTTCCCCTCCTTGGGCCTCCTGGGAGGCCCTCGTCGCCACCGCTGTGTTCGCCTGCGAATTCTGGTCAGAACGCATCGCAGGAGAGGTCCGTGGAGTAGCGGTGTGGGTATCTTTTGGTCTCCTCAGTCTTTGCATCTCGCCCACGCATGGGCATGTGTGTTGGCATCGTGCTTGCTTCTATATCTATATATGCTGCTTGCTTGTAGGGTCATTCCTGATTGGCCTGTGCACTTGGCTCGGACAAGATGTGGCATGAGCTCCGATGCCACCGGCGTGCTGCCCTGTCCAGGGCCACCCTGGCATCGTGAGCTAAGGCAGACACGCGCAGAGGGGGGAGCGCGGGGAGGGGGAAGAGGCCTCTCAGAAGGAGGGCTGCCTCTGAGAAGGCGTCGGCCCTGTCTGGAGTTGCAAGTCCAGTGCCGTCTAAGCATCAGCCTTCTTCTGAGGAGCCTCCTCCTCCTCCTCCTCCTCCTCCTCCTCCTCCTCCTCCTCCTCCTCCTCCTCCCCCCCTCCCTGACCCCCTGTGCGCGCCGCCTGCTGTTTTTCAGGACCCTCTCTCTCTCGACACGGTGCCCTCCACCTCCAGCCGTGGCGACGAGAAGCCCCCCCCCCCCCCCGAAGCACAACAAGCACCCACAGCGACCTCGATCCTCAAGCGCTCCTCCTCCTTCTCCCTCCTCCCGATCCTGGGAGAGCGCATGTCGTGCTCGATCCTGGAGGGGGAGGGGGATGAGGAGGAGCAGGTGGAGGAGGAGGAAGAAGAGGGGGATGAGGAGGCGGAGAAGACGGCGGTGACGGCGGCGGCGGCGGCGGAGGGAAGAGGTTGGATGCTCCAAGCACCCACAATTCGAGGCATCGCAAGAACAGGAGAGTGTAGGAAGACCAGTGGGGAGGAGTTGAAGAGCAGGGAGGAGGACCCCAGAGCGCTGCTGCATGCACTCCGCGGGTCCAAGAGCGGGCTACGATGAATCCTTTTGACGAGCCTGAGTGGGAGCGTGGACTGAGCCAGCAGCCTCCTCGAGTAAATCCGGGCGCAAGGGCCCTCGATTCTCGAGGTGTGGGCCCGCATTCCCCCTGGAAGAGTCTGTTCTCCTTACCCACAGGCGTCCACCCCCCACGCCCACCGGTTCGCCTGGTGGGTCCGATCCGGCCTGTCTGCATGTATATATATATATATATATGTATATATATACACATACAAACATGTTTATATATATAGTGTGGCGCGAAGGAGGGACTATATATACACATGTATTCATACATACAGTGCAATATACACATAGATAGTCAGGCGCGGAGAAAGGAGGATCGGGCGGGGTGGGGACCGGCCGCACGGCGTTCGAGACATCTCCCCGAACAGCCAGGTCCCAGACACTCCCGGTGTGCCCCGGTCCCGGTCCGAAGTTGTCCTCCTGGCTGCGTCCTGGTCCATCTTCGAACGACCCCGGTGGCCGCACCGCCCAGGAGCTCATGGAGGGCCCCAGCAGCTCCCTGCTGCCCGACGCGGGCGGCGCCGCGGCGCCCGCGGCGCCGAAGTCCGCCAGCGCCGGGGCGGTGGACGACGACCGCGCCACGCCGCCGCCCGCCCGCAACGACGGCGACGGCGACGGCGGCACGGCTGGCTTGCGGCAGCGGCTGGCGGCGGCGGCAGTGCGGCGTGCACGGCCTGCTTGCTGCAGCGGCACCCCCGCGGCGTCGCGAGTGGAAGTCGCGACGGGGGGGGGTTTGAACAAGGTCCGGCCGTTGGGGGGCCTTCCACTGGGACGGCGGGAAAGATCGCAGGCCTGGAGGTTAGGCTGATACCAGCACCAGTATCGGCGGTGGGCCTCCGCCGAGGGAAGAAGATCCCGATCTCGGTGATGGTGGTAATCAGAGTGAGAGGGCCTAACGGCCATTCACTGTCCCTGGGTGCGTGGCTGAAGTGGGGATCCGTGGTGACGATTCTGCTTGTTGCGCTGTTGGTGTTTGTTTGTTGTTTTCGTCCCACCCGCGAACCACGCCGCGATCCACGCCGCGACCCACGCCGCGACCCACACCGCGACCCACCCCGCGACCCACCCCGCGACCCACCCCGCGACCCACCCCGCGACCCACCCCGCAACTCACCCCGCGACCCACCCCGCGACCCACCCTGCGACCCACCCCGCGACCCACTCGCGACCCACCCCGCGACCCATCCCGCGACCCACCCCGCAACTCACCCCGCGACCCACCCCGCGACCCACCCTGCGACCCTTTTGCGACCCACCCCGCGACCCTCGCGACCCACCCCGCGCGACCCACCCCGCGACCCACCCATCCTGCGACCCACACCCACCTCCGACCCCCCGCGACCCACCCACGACCCACCCGCGATCCACCCGCGACCCAACAGCGACCCACCCGCGACCCACCCGCGACCCAGCCTCGACCCACTTGCAATCCACCCGCGATCCACCCGCGAACTATCCACATTTGTTTAACGAGAGGATTGGCGCCTGTGGCGGACTTTTTGTATGATTTGTGAAACAGCGTCTAGCAGACTGCCGACGTCCCCACCGCCCCTCATTCTTATCCGCATCTGCGGGGTGCTACGGTATTCTGACCTCCGAGGTGACCGAAATATTACCACCAGCACCGACATCTAGGATCACCTTACCCTTGTGGAGGCACCCCCCCTGTGTTGGTGATGGTGCCCATTTCCAGGCCTCCATTGTTCAAACTCATGGGACGGATGATATCAGTGGAGCCAATAGTGCACACTCACGATCGTAAACTAACCATGTACTATGACATCTGAGTTTTGTTACTCCAGCGCCCCCGCCGAGCTCTTAGAGGGCCGCCCCCTTGGGGCGCACATCGGCGCCTGTCCTGTCCTGTCCTGTCTAACAACGGTCCTGACGTCGGGGGTCTGGGAACAGCACTCCCAGCACGTCTTGCCTGCGGCAGCGGTCTCCGCGGCGGCAGCGGCGCTGGCACGCTGGGCGGCGGCGGACCAGCTCCCAGGAGGCTCCCAGGATTAAGTCGGGCATGTCCCTCGACAGGAGGAATATTTCAAATTTGTGAAAACACGATCTCGAGACGATATTTCGACTATTTTCTACTATTTGGGGATAGTTTTTGGCTATTGCGAAGGCCTTACGGCCGGTGCCGCCGACTCTGAACGACCTCGACGACGACGACGACGACGACGACGACGACGACGACGACGACGACGACGACGAAGACGACGAGTGCCCTCAGGGGCCTCTTGGGGGTAGTTTGGGGGCCTCTTCCGAAGCTCTTGGGGGCCGCTTGGGAGCCTCGTGTGGGCCTCTCGGAGCTTCCTGGGGGTCTCTGGGAGGTCTCTTGGGGCATCTTGGGGGTCTTTTGGGGCCTCATGGGGCGTGCTTGAGGGGCTTCTGGGGGCTTCCTGAGAGCTTCTCAGGCCGAGGGCTCGAAATGTCCGTTCGGGTCCCCCGTCTGGGCTCCCTCTTGGAGCCGTCGTGGGGGCCTCCTCGGCTGTCTTGGAGGCCTCTTGGGCGGTCTTGGGGCCCTATTGGGGCGTTGTGGGGCTCCCGTGGAGGCCTCTTGGTTCCTCTTGGGGCGGTCTCGGGGGCCTCTTGGCTTGTCTTGGAGTGTCGGGAAGCTGACAAGGCGAGAATGCTGAAATTGTTCAAAAACCTAGGGCAAATCTTAATTTGTGCCCCTTGGGGCCCTCTTGGAAGTCCTTTTGGAGGCCTCTTGGGGCGTTTTGGAAACTTTTTGAGCCGTCGTCTGGGAGCTACTTTGGCGACTTGGACCGATACTTCGGCGATTCGGGGCCCTCGAGGATCGTTTTGGGGACATCTTGGGGCAGTTTTGCCGCGTCCTGCAGCTGTTCTGGTCCGCCCGAGGGGAAGTCGCATCTGCCCCGGGACCCCCCCAGGACCCCTCCCCCAGACCCCCCCGGGACCCCACCCCCGGGGCCCCACCCCCCCCGCCGGCGGGGAAGGGATCAAAGGGAAGGGGCTTCCCTCAGGAGGAAAAGAAACACACAGACACAATTAATCCTCGATTCCTTAGAAAATATGGGAAAATGTGGGAAGTGGGGGCGAAGACAGAAACCCAGAAAAATATGGGAAAATTTGGGGAATCCTTTTATTAGTGTGTATTTATTTGTGTGTCCTGGGGCCCCTTCATCAAAGGGAAGGGGCGTCCCTTCGACTCAACTAAAACGTTGCTCAATTTCGCTGTGGCTGACGCGCTCGAGGAGGAGAACCCGGCGAAAGGTGGGGGAGCGGCGACGGGCCTCGAGAAAGGGGGGGGAAGCGAGCAGCGAAGGCGACGACGACGACGACGACGACGACGACGACGACGACGACGACGACGACGACGACGACGACGACGACGACGACGACGACGACCGCGACGACGATCACGACGACGACGACGACGACGACGACGAGTCAGACGGAACAGCCTCTTCCACACGCCGACAGGGTCGGCGGATTTTTGATGCTTCGCCCAGAGTCCGCCTGTAGGAGGACGTGTCCGACCGAAGACCAGCTCTTAGGAGGCTCCCAGGAGCGTCCCAGCAGGAAGCCGGGGCGTCGTCGCCGCGCCCCCGCCTCTGTGACGCCGGCGGCGCTGGCGACGGCGGCGGCGGCCCTGGTGCGACGGCGGCGCGGGGTGTTGCGGCGGCGCGCACTCCTTCAGCATCGTTTAACCGATCCCTATCCCCTTCTCCATCCCCGTCCAGATCCCCACCATCCCACCACCCGAGTTGGGGATATGCCCCTCGAAACTCGAATGGAACAGCCTATATCCCCATCTAGGGGGATACATCGGCTAGTGGGGCCCAGGCCACGCATGTGGGGATAGAGATCGGTTAAGCGATGCGCACTCTTCTTGGATCGTCGAGAACAGAAGAGCCCCTAACCCTAATGACATAGTGAAGACGTGGCCTCACGGAGGTCTCCGTCTTTGAGTGGGGGACATTCGGTCTGGGCGGTTTGGTTCGATCCATTTGCAGAAGCGAGCCCCTATTCCGAACGTTTTGAGGGATTATAGGGGTCCGTTTTTTGGTAAAGCAGTCGAGGCGGTGTTTCTGCACCATGCACGACGTTGCGCGTGGCCCCACGTGTTATCAGCGGTAGCATGACACGGTCTAGGCCTCCGATGAGGTCGGATAGTCGCGCCGCATCGCCGATGCTGTTCGACGTGGAGCCCGATTTGCTTCACGTCGACTTCGCGGGTGTATCGCCCACGTCGACGATGCATCGCCGGTGCATCCCCGATGCATCGCCGAGGCATCGCCGATGCGGCGCGATCCTCCGACCACATCTACTCCTACACCATCTAGGAGGCCTTTACCTGCACCCTCCTCCTCAAGCCTGTCAGCGAAAGAGGAATCTAGCAAGGTGGTAATCGATCGAGTCGAAGGGAAGCCCCTTCCCTTTGATCTGGGTCGCCGGGGGGGGATCCCGGGGGGGTCCCTGGGAGGACCTCGGAGGGGTATGACGGGGGGGTCGGATACGCATTCGCCCCTGGGGGTCCCGAAGCTTCAGTAAGTACCAAGACAGGCCATGAGTGCCCCAAGAGCCCCCCGAGCCCATATAATAGGAGGCCTCCAGGTTCGGGGGCGGCAAAGAGGGTTGGTGACGACTAGGGGGGGGTGGACATCATGGCGTGGGCCATGACATCTCCCCAGATTTCCTGGCGCCTCTTCTTATTCCATCACGTCCCGGGCCCCCCCCCCTGCGCCGCGCACGTGCCGCCGGCCATGATTTGTGCACCCCCCCTCTTGGACGCCCCCCTCTGGGCCGCCCCCGACTTAGGCGGGGGATGGGCTCGGAGGGCATGCCCCGACCCCCAGCCGCCCAGGAATTCCGCCGCTGCTGGGCCCCGCGGCCCGCCGCGCCCGGGGCTCCGGGCGGTTTTCTGCCGTCGGGTGTCCCGCCCCGTCCACCGCCAAGCTCTCGGCGAGGCACCGCCGATGCCAGCTCTCCTCTCCCTCCTTCCTCCTCCTCCTCCTCGTCCTCCTCCTCCTCCTCCTCCTCCTCATCCTCTCCCACCCGAAATGCGAAGAAGGAACAGACGCCAGAAGCATATCAACTTTTGGCGCGCCGCGCGGATTTCTCGGACCCGCCCTGGGCCCCCCCCCCCCGGCGCCGGACCCCGCGCGCCAGGGGCGAGGGGTCCAGCGCAGGTCCACGAAGCCCGCGCGGAGCGCCAGGAGTTTATGTCTGTGGCGTGTTCTCTTCGTCTCGTGACCCTTCATCTGGTTCGGACTGCGCCTCAGCGGTCCGCCACACAAACCTTGGCCAGGCCAGGCATCGAGCAGATGGGCGTAGTTACAGTCGGCCCGCATGGCAAGGACCCCCCCGTCCGGCCCCCGTCGTTGGCCACTTTCGTTGGGCGCGCCGCGCTCGAAACACTTCGGAATGGGCGTCCGAGGCCCCTGCATTGTGATGTTCCAACCTACTGTAGCCTCGACCACCAGAAATGATTCCCAGCACCAAAAAAGTACCGAAACTGCAGGGTTTTCACGCGCCGGGCCCTGGGAGGCGATGCTCGTTCGACACTGTCTCGATACTGTTCTAGGTGCTCGCAATTATTTCAGGGGTGTGGTCCTGAAGTACGATGGGCGCAACATGAGCCCTTGCATCCTCGTCGGCATCCTTTTTGATGTCACGGGCCGACGCTGCACACTTGCCGATCCCGGGCCCGGGGCGGGCCCCATTGCAGGAACCGCTCGCGGCCTGGCCTCGGCGTCGCCGCCCTGCTCCGCCACCTGTCATCCTGCTCCGACGCCCGCCGAGCTCGTGTTTTTTTATTGTTTTTGTTCTCTTGGCCGCGGTTCTCCAGATGGGGCCACCGCTGCCGTGGGGGGGAGCGTTCGTCCCGTGTCGTTTCGGCGGCGAGCGAGGGGGGAAGGGAGAAGACGAATACCTCTGAGACGGCTGGAGGTCTTCTCAGAAGCCCCAGCAGGTGTCGACATCCTACCATCGAGGTCAGAATCGACGGGAAATGATGGCTTGACACATCATGAAATTGGATATTTGGTTCATGTCAGCTCATGATTAACAAGTAATGCCCCCTTTCGGGGCTGATGAATAGACCCCGCGGGCCACCGCGCCGCGGATGATGGCAAACTGCGTGAACGAGGAGGAGAAAGAAGAGGAGGAAGAGGAAGAGGAGGAGGAGGAAAAGGAGGAGGAGGAGGAGGAGGAGGCGGAGGAAAAGGATAAAGGAGGAGTTCGAGGAGGAGGAGGAGGACGCGGAGGAGGAGGAGGAGGAGGAGGAGGCGGAGGAGGAGGAGGAGGAGGAGGAGTCGAAAGGGGGGGGAGGGGCCAGAACGGGAGGAAAGGCCCAGAATTCCAGGGTTATGGTCCCGCTTCCTTCATGGCCCGTTTCTGTCGCGGCGGCGGGAGTTCCGCTCGACTGCGAAACAGGAAATAGCGCGCCGGTGGCGGCGCCGACGGCCCCTGCTTCTGCCGCCCTTGCCTCCTGCCCCTCCCCCCCAGAGTGTGCTGTTTCTGTCGCCTCCTCGCCGGCGGCCGGACGTCGGCACGAATCACCAGCGCTGCCGCCGCGTGTCTCAGTCTGGCGGGCGCCACCCCCGCGAGTCGCGCGAGCAGGACACCGTTTTTAAAGCACGCGCCCCCCACGGATTTGAGAAGGAGAAAGAAAGAAAACAATAACCTAATTATCTAAATAAAATCACAAAACACACACATATATATTTATATATACATATATATTTATAAACAGTATCCCAGTGCGACCCTGCCTGGGAGTTGGAACCCCTAGGAAAGCAGCATTAGTAGTACCAGTAACGCTAAGCTAAAACTAAGCTAAAGCTAAGCCGCAGCTAAGCTAAAGCTAAGCTAGCGCTAAGCTAAAACTCAGCTAAAACTAAGCCGCAGCTAAGCTAAAGCTAAGCTTAAGCTAAGCTAAAGCTAAGCTAAAACTAAGCTAAAGCTAAGCTAAAGCTAAGCTAAAGCTAAGCTAAAGCTAAGCCAAAGCTGAGCAGCAGCTAAGCTACAGCTAAGCTACAACTAAGCTAAAGCTAAGCTAAAGCTCAGCTGAAGCTCAGCTAAAGATAAGCTAAAGCTCAGCTACAGCTAAGCTCAAGCTAAGCTAAAGCTAAGCTAAACGCTAAGCGAAAAGCTAAGTGAAACGCTAAGCTACAGCTAAGCTAAAGCTAAGCTAAAACTAAAGCTAAGGCTAAAGCTAAAGCTCCCAGGGGACTGGGGGGAACCGCGGGGCGGGGACTGGATGAACCGCCCGGGGCGTGTTACACTGCCCGGCCCCTTTAAGCTAGAGAGTAAGAACCCTTTCTAGGCAGAGCCTGGGTAGGGAATCTATGTATAAATATATATATATATATATATATATATATATAATATTTATATTTATATTTATATATATATATGTATATATATATACATATACATATATAAATATAACAAACACCAGAAACATGTCATCATCTACCCAGCCGCGGCGGCCCGTGCCGCGCCGTTGCCCCTCGCGGGCCAAGAGGACGAGGGTAACGTCTACTTGGCGGGCGTTGCCTCGAGCTTCGTGGTCGTGCTCTACTTCGGGCTGTTCGAGAGCTCGGAACGCCTGCCCCTGGCGGTGCCTCGGGGGTAGACGGGTCCCGTCCGCAGGATCCCCCTCCCCAGCGAGCGCGATACGGCCTCGTCCCCAGACCCCCTCAGGTCATGAACAGATCACGGGGGACGGCGTTCGATTGTTTCGGTTTCTTTTTCAGTGCCTCAGGACCGTCAAACCAAAATGAGGATGAGGAACTGGTCCCCGGGAAAGGGGTCCAGACTTTTGGGGGGCCCGCGCCATCAAACATATAAATACACGACGTCAGGGGGCTGGGTCTGCACCCAGGTCGCGTTCAGGGGCGTCGGGATGACCGCGTTTCATTGGCTGCCGCCTGCGCCGTGGAGTTGTCTTTTTCCCCGCGGCGTTGCGCGAGGGCGGGAAGATGGCGAGGGCGGGAAGATTGGCGCGCAGCACGAGATTTTGCTACCCCCCCCGTCCACGCTTGCAGCAGTTCCTAGTTGTCGCTCTTGCTGCGCCTGCTCCTCCTCCATCGTCCCTAGCCCATACTAGAGGTATCACACGCTGCGAAAGCATGCGGGTTTTGCGGGGGAATCCTTCTCTTTTGTCGTGGGCCGCCAACATTGGCGCGACCAGACTTCAGGTGACCCCACGACCAGCACGAACACGTGGGGCGAGGGTCTCTTACTGAAATGTTTCCCGCGTGCGCGTTGCACTACAGTGTAGGTTGCAGGCGGATTTGCGGATATAAATTGCAAATGCAGGGCCCAGCTCGTGAGTTGGCACGGGCTCCGCCGGAGCGCGCACAAGGTGCACAACTCCTGGCAAGCGACGTCAGAATGGGTCTGCGCGACGGTGGCGTTTGTTCCCCCGCCCTTCCCTTCACGGTTTTCCCCCGTCCATTGTTTTTTTTTATCTTCCTCCACCTTCCCCATCCTTGTTCACTCTCGCTGCTTCTGCTCTTGTGTCTTCCCCCTCCTCCGTTTTTTCGACAACCTCCCACTATCTCGTCATATCCACCTCTTTGCTTGGCGCTTCACGTGCCACCACCTGCCCATCGAGCAACAATGCCCAGGCCAGCTGTTGGGAGATAGTAAGTGCAGAAACACATTGGCACACAGAGGCCAACTATAGGGAATTCACATACGACTCCGAACCTATTACAAGCCTCTTGGAGGCACAATGAGGCTCCCATGAGGCCCTTCGGGACCACAGTAAGTACGCTTGTTTGGGGGGCGACAGGGTTGCGAGGCGCTCGTGATGCTAATGGCCTGTGGCCAGCCATGTCTTCGGGAGCACGACGCGCGTTGCAGTGTGTGCGAACATGCTCGGTGAAGAGCCAGTTCTGCATCGCAAGAGTTTTGCGTGCACTTCTGCTGGCGCCGTACCAAGAATCACGCGCGGTGAGCCCTGCCCTGTCCATGTACGAAATTGTCGTTCAGGCTGTGCATGCTTGTATTTGTCTTCCCTTTCAGGTGCTAGTGGTTCGCATTCACCTGCATGGAGTGCCGTCAATGCATGCCTGTTGTTTCCGTCGCTCCTTGAATTCCCCCTCTGTCTCTGTTTTTCTCATATCCCGTTTATTCCCCACATCCTAAGTGTGGTTCTTGTTTTCTCTGCGCACCCTCCGCGCAGGATCTCCGCTTCCTCCTCCGGATCATCATCACCATCATCATCACTCCCCACTCATCATCATCATCACCATTAGCATCACCATCACCATCCCACGATCACTCACCATCATCGGCATCGAACGATCATCATGATCACTACTCGCTGACTTGAGGCCTGAATATGGAGGAAGTATCAGGCGGGAGCTTCGTCTGTGAGTGAATTGTGAGGAAGTCTCAGGCGGGAGCCCCCTCCCTATGGGGCCCGCAGATCATTTTACTAATCCGAGCGGGTCATCGGATTCTTTGTAATTGTCGTCAGTTTTGGGATCCTCAGGTTTGAATTTGGAGGAAGTATCAGGCGGGAGCCTCGTTTGTGAGTGAATTGTGAGGAAGTCTCAGGCGGGAGCCCCCCCCCCTATGGGGCCCGCAGATCATGTTATTAATCCGAGCGGGTCATCGGATTCCTGTAACTGTCGTCACTTTTGGGCTCCTCAGGTCTGAATTTGGAGGAAGTGTCAAGCGGGAGCCTCGTCTGTGAGTGAATTGTGAGGAAGTCTCAGGCGGGAGCCCCCTCCCTATGGGGCCCGCAGATAATTTTACTAATCCGAGCGGGTCATCGTGTCGTCATTTTTGGGCTCCTCAGGTCTGAATTTGGAAGAAGTATCAAGCGGGACCCTCGTCTGTGAGTGAATTGTGAGGACGCGTCAGGCGGGAGCCCCCTCCCTATGGGGCCCGCAGATCATGTTACTAATCCGAGCGGGTCATCGGATTCTTGTAACTGTCGTCACTTTTGGGCTCCTCAGGTCTGAATTTGGAGGAAGTATCAAGCGGGAGCCTCGTCTGTGAGTGAATTGTGAGGAAGTCTCAGGCGGGAGCCCCCTCCCTATGGGGCCCGCAGATCATGTTACTAATCCGAGCGGGTCATCGGATTCCTGTAACTGTCGTCACTTTTGGGCTCCTCAGGTCTGAATTTGGAAGAAGTATCAAGCGGGACCCTCGTCTGTGAGTGAATTGTGAGGACGCGTCAGGCGGGAGCCTTCCTATGGGTCCCGCAGCTCACGTGGTTCCTCCGGGTCATCCTCCGGCGCGCGCTTCCTCTGGGTCGTCCTCCGGCGCGTATCGGCTGGGACGCACGTCGTGCGCTTCCTCTGGGTCGTGTTCCGCACGAGGACGAGGAGGAGGAGGATTGCCAGGAAAAGGAGGAGGGATGATGCAGGACGAGACAGGAAAGCAGGAAGAGGAAGAGGCTGAGGGGAGGAAGGACGAGGAGGAAAAGGAGGAGGAGGAATGCCCGAGGAGGCCCCAGTAGGTCCCGGAAGGCCCAGAAGGCTCCAGGAGGCCCCAAGAGGCCCCAGGAGGCCCCAGGAGGGGGCAGGAGGAGGGAGGAGGAGGAGGAGGAGGAGGAGGAGGAGGAGGAGGAGGAGGGGGGGGAGGAGGGGGGAGGAATATGGAAACGAGGAGGAGGAGGAGGAGGAGGAGGAGGACGGATGAGGGAGAGGGAGAGGAGGAGGACAGGGGATGAGGAGGAGGAGGAGGAGGAGGAGGAGAAGGGAGAGGGAGAGCAGGAGGAGGAGGCAGGAGGCAGGAGGGGCAGGGGGAATGGGGGGGAGGAAGCATAACGAGGGGGAGGGGGAGGAGGTGGAGGAGGCAAGAAGAGGAGGAAGAGGCAGGGGTTGAGGCAGGAGGAGGAGCAGACAGGAGGAGAACGAGGAGGCAAGAGTAGGTGGGAGAAGGGAAGGGGCAGGAGGATACCCCCATGCAAGCTAAAGAGATTATCATGTGGGGTCCTTCCGTCGGAGTAAGTCGCCCGTTTCCCCCTTCTTTCTTCGAATCTGCCAGCCTGGTTTGCAAGTCGATATCGGCGTTCGCGGGAGGCTTACATTTTATCAATATGGCTCGCTGTCTTGGCGCTGATCCCTTCAAAGAAGACGACATGATCCTGGCAGAAGGAGGGCCCGGAGCATTCCTCAGGGTGGCAGTTGATTGTCCGCGTTGCCGTGTTCGGGAGACATGTCTCGACGTCATTCAACGGTGACCTACTCTACGAATTTGCTCTCGGCAGCCTGGGCACCATTCAACATATTTTGGGACATGTATCCAACTGCTTGGCAGTGCCATCGCAGCATTGACAATGTATGCAGATCGGTCAAACGTACAAATGTCCGTCGACAGGCTTGGCAGAACAATCCTGGTGTCGGTCGGGAACCATCGCTACGACGCGGTATCGTGTTACGGCCATAGCGTTATTTTGATGAAATTTCAGTGTTGGGGTCTCTAGGCGGCTCCCTGGCACGATACTAATGAAGGGGGCTACGTTCATGAATGGGGCTAGGATGAGTCAGGAGGAAATAGGAGCGTTGTAGTGACGGTTCTATCGGCCACTGGCCGACGGCAGAGGGCGCGGGTTCAGCATACCGTTTCGGGCGCAGGGATCGCTGCGCATGGGGGTGAATTCTGTACCTCTCTCGGTTTCTTCTCGGTCTTTGTTTGTTTGTTTTTGTTTATATATCTCTATCTCTCTCGCTTTCTCTCTCTCTCTCTCTCTGTTTCTCTCTCTCTCTCTCTCCTCTCTCTCTTTCTTTCTTTCTCTCTCTCTCTCTCTCCCGCTCTCTCCCGTTCTCACTCTCTCTTGCTCGCCTCTTCCCCTCGTCGTCCTCACCTGTCTCCCACTCAATCCTCCTCCACCCTCCTTTCTATCCAGCTTCTCTCTCCCTGCCCCATCCTTCCCTGCAAGTTCCTACACCCATCTGTTTAGACCCTTCTTCCGTCCTCCCTGCTCATCCCTCCCTCCCGTTCTTTCATCCATCTTTCCCCCATTCGTAAATTCCTACGACCACGCTGCCCGTCTCCTCTTCCTCCTCTCCTCCTCCTCCTTCCTCTGCCGCCTCCTGTCTGTTCAGCTCGCTTGCCGCGTGCTGCAACAGCATGCCGGTGTAGTTTGTGAAGGTCCTTGAACATTTTGTCAGGCGCATGTGCTTCCCAGACCGCGATCTTCATGAGCTCGTCCTGTGAGGAAGTGATGGTGATTGGCTCCCACTTGGGCTTGATGACCTTCTGCTCTTGCCCGCGATGCTGCCGCGCGTACAACTGCTCGATGTGTCTCGCGCCGTCAGCGTCAACCAAAGGGATGTTGAGAAGCGTGACTGTCGTGGAGAGGCCACGTCGAGCACAGAGCAGGTAGAGCTCCTCCTGAATCTGCGAGGGCGCCTGGGCCAACACGAAGCCGAAAGGATATGTAGGCTCAGCCCGTTGCGGGAAACTGTCGAGCTTGGCGAGCTCCAGCAACTCCGCAACCGCGACCAGGTACCTTGCTTTCATATTCTTGTAATGCGCTGGAAGCTCGCCGATGCATCGCCGATGCATGGCTCATGTCTCGCCGACGCATCGCCGATGTATCGGCGATGCGGAGCGATCTTCCGACCCCATCTGGGAGGCCTCTAGTGTAGAGATTGGCTCCAGGCCTCCCAGATAGGGTCCGAGCAGATGCCAGCACGAACGAGAGGGGTACGGACAAACATGGGTACGATGCCCAACAGCAGTTCCTGCTCATTTTTAGACGGGCTCGCTGTCGGCATCGCCGCGGGAGTTGTCCATTTGGGTCAAAAGGTCGCCTTCCCAACAGTGGCCGCTGTCGATGTTTGACAACATTCGCCCATTGATCGCCGAGGGGGGCCCGATAGCCCCAACCTACCCAGGAACTTTCGGGGGCCTATGGCCGATCAATCAGCGTTGCGTCGCCGATTACAGGTCGCTGTTGACCTCCCTAAGCCTGTTCCCCGCTTTATTTGCCCCTCAAAGGCAGGCGCGGACACAAATAGATGTCACTTCCCGTGAAAATGTGGGAAATGGGTGGGACGACGAGAATCCAGGAGTTGTTGACAAGTAGCCTTTGTGGGAGATGGGGGCTGCGGGGGCAGGGTGTCCACCCTTCGGTCCGTCCGGCTGCGTCGCAGCCAGTTGCCTTTGGTCGATTCGGCTCGGTCGGCCGTTGTGTTCGTCGCCGCGTCGCTGCGCCTTCCTGGGCTTCCTGCGGCCTGTCGGTGTCGGGCGGTGTCGGGTGCGGTGCTGGTCCTGTCGGTTTCGGGTTGTGCGGTCGCCGTACGGTGCCAATGCGTGGGGAGTCAGCCTCGAGCGCGCGGGGGGGGGCTCACGTCAATGTCTAATAGCTATATATATATATATACATACATACATACATGCATGCATGCATGCATGCATGCATGCATGCATGCATGCATACATACACACATAGTTTTCTGCCACAGCGGAGCTCTGGAACGAGACCGAGCTGGATTTCTGATCGGTCCTCATTCTTTCCCAGTGCACCGGCGCTCCGGCGCCGCACCCCCGCAGCACCCCAGACGGTGCCCACGTGCGTGCGGCTGCCTCATGCTTCGTGCTTCGTGCGGCTGCCGTATGCTACCCAGGATGGCATTCGATGGGGAGCCGCCTGGCGGGGCCGCGGGCATATTTGTGTTTTTATCGGCGGGGACGCGGGGGCGTTGAGGATGTCTTAAGTCGGGCCTGTCCCCCTACAGGGGGATTTTCGACGAAAAAAAAAAAATACACCAACAATAATCAACAAATATTCCAAAAATAGTCGGGGGACTATTTTTCTATTATTGGTTGACCTTTTGGGGGCATTGCGGGGGTATTTTTTTCAATTTTCGTCGAAAATCCCCCTGTAGGGGGACAGGACCGACATAGAGGATCTATCCGGTGGCAGCGGCCGGGGACGCGGCAGATCAGAGCGCACGGTGCTGGACAGCGAGCGGCCTGCAAGCCTGCCCGGATATCCCTGTCCTCCTGATTTAAGTCGTGGAGGACGTGGCCACGACACCCTCGATAGGGGAACAAAACGTGACATAAACACAAAACTCGGAGGTCCGCGCGGATTTCTCGGATCGGCGCTGGACCCCCCTCCCTGGCGCGCGGAGCGCGCCAGGGGCGGCGCCGGAGGCGCCGCTGGGGGGCCCCAGCGCCGATCCGAGAAATCCGCGCGGACCTCCGAGTTTTTATGCTTATGTCACTTTTCGCTCCCCTAATGAACTCGTGGAGGACGTAGCCACGACACCCTCGAGGAGCTTTCTAGTGATCGAGCGTGCTCCGCCTGCTGGCGTGGCAGCGCATGATGTTTCGAGGCAGCCTGCCCGAGATCTCCTCCCCCTCCTGACACCCCGTCCCTTTCGTGGCCATCCCGCTGGCGAGATCGCGTGCAGCTTGTTTCAAGGCAGCGCGATACAGAGACTCGTGAAGCCTCCCCGCCGCTTTCTGAGAAGGCCTGTTCCTTCTCAACGCCCTCCCACGCGCGCCGCCGAAACGAGGAGAGCGGCGCGAAGGAGCACAGAGGTGGAAGCGGCAGGCGTGCGAACGCGGGCGGGAGAGGATAAGACCACGCACGGCGCAGGTCGCACGGGTGACCGACGGACAGGTATTGGGCTGGCCTCCGGCCAGTGCCGCCGATCCGGGGGGACTCCGGAAGTGGAGTTTTCTATACCCCCTTGTCCCCGGGTACCGAAAAACTTCGGAAATGACGTCGGACATATCCCCGTGTACCGAAAAACGTTGGAAATGACGACGGAAATAACGTGCGCCCCACCCCCCCACCCCCTTGCAGAGCGAAGCTTGGGCGAGCTCAAGTCCACGCTCTCAGAAACTCACACGCCGGATCGGCGGACTTTGAAGGGTCTCGGCAATATTGAAGACCTTTCCTGCGCGCACGCCTGCCCCCGATGCACGAGCGACGTGATGCGGGTGACGGGAGGTGGGATCGCCCAGTCGGTGCGGCGGAAGTGTGCACGAGGGTCGTTCGGCATGTTGTTGGGGACAGCAGGGCCGCCGCTTCACCTTCCACGGAGCTAGGGCCGAGACTTGTGAAAGTCCTCCCCCTCCTCCTCTCCTTCCCCTTCGCTTTCTCCTCACCCTTCGACAGTGGCATTTTCATTTCGACAGCTCTAAGAATAGCTGGGGAGTGGAGTCCGACATCGCCTTCGCTGTAGACGCAAACACCGCGTGACGGACAGCAGCAATTTCGTTGTTGTGACTGGGGTGCATGGTACATGCATCACGCATGACAGAGGCAGTGAGATTGATATTGTTAGTTGAGTAGTCATGCGTGCAGGGCCGTGACTGCATCTAAACAGCGATTTGTGGTAGTCCAGGTTGGAGGGAATTGTACTGCCCTTGCTTCACACTTTGCACGGGTGTGAACTAGTAAAGGCTTCGAATCGCATGGCTCTCGACCGTGGTGCTCCATCAACGGTCTCTCAATTATGTTGGCAGGTTCGGCTGGGTACCGTTTGGTATGTCCAACATGCGTACGCTTACATCGAGTGTTGCAGTATGTGGGGTGCATGTTTGCAAAGAGCGGGAGGGACAGGGAGAGAGGGAGAGAGAGAGAGAGAGAAAGAGATAGAGAGAACACACAAGAGAGACAGAGAGGGTCAGGGATGGAGAGACCGAGAAAGAGAGAAAGAGCGAGAGAGGATACATAAAGAAAACAGAGGGCCAATTGGTAACGTGTGGTTTACGGGCCCGCACCGCATTCACACCATTCCAGTCTTGCCAGTGCCAGATGGCGAACACATGGTTCCAAATCATACATGCGTGCGCATATGATGCTGGTATTCGCGTGATGTTGAAATGAACGAGGAGCGATGCCAGCCCTTTTTTTCCGAGCGAATCAACTCGAATGACTAATCACCGCCACTGTTCGTCATCTGTTGGAAGTGGTCAATTGGAACTACCCAGGGCACTTCAACGAATTTGCGGAGACCGCCGCGCTCAGTGAGGGTTCGGATTTCGCGCAAGCTTTGCGGTGATTTTTCCGTGTGGAATTCGCTTGCAGAGTGGCTTTTGAGTTTCTGAGCAGTGCGATGGTCGCTGTCAGCTCAATGCTAGTGCCCGCCAAGGCGGATGGAACAGGGAGGAAGAGGAGGACGCTTGCCCCCCATTCTCCGAGAGTCTCCCGAGTCCCAGAAGGGCAACGCACATCGATGTAGTCGAACTTCGAAGAGGAGGCAGGAGGGAGGGAATGCGGGGGAAAAGTGGGAGAGCGAGGGGGGAGGATGGATGGTGACGGAGGAGGAGATGGAGGCAGAGAGAGAGAGGTATATTGAGAAGGTAGGGGGGTGAGTGGCGAGGCAAGTGGGCGAGAAAAATGAAGGAATGAGGGGGCGAGGGAGACGGGCCTTCTCCATCTCCTGCCGCCACCTCCTCTTCCCGCGTCCCCCATTGGGAGGAGGGAGGAGGATGGAGTCGGGAGTTCCTACACACTACAACCAGGGACAACAGCACAAATTGGGTGGAATTTGCTACGAACACTGCATTCTGGCAGTCGCTCAAGAACGACTTCATCGCCTACTCCAACATCTACCTACTACGGGCCCCAGCCCGCCCGCGCTGGCTTCCCGGGCCCCGCTAGCCACTGGCCAGCGGACACGCGCGCCTCGCCTCGCCCCATCGAGAGCGATGTTAGCTCAAGTGGATTTCAGTCAAGCCCCTCGCATATTTCGTTCCGCCGCCAGGTTGCCGTGCTGACCTGAGCGTATCAGGTTGTCGATCGAAGAGAGATCAGTTTGGGGGGTTGTTGCGAGGGTCTCGCAGGACGCCGCGCTGTCCGAGCAAGTGCCATTGACGGGTCGTGGCCAACTATGGGCCTGCCGGAGTGCCAGCAATATTGCCCGACGTTTGCCGCACGGAATGGGCCTTCGCCAGGGGCGCCCCCATCGTGGAGCAGGCGCGCTGTTGCCTGCAGGCAACGGCACGCGTGAGCCCGGTCCTGACGCGGGAGTCACCACAGAGTTCAGTGGGCTGCTGGCGGCGGTCGGGCACACGCCCTCGCTGCCACGGCGAGGCAGTCACAGGCCTGGGACACCGCGGGCACCGCCTCGGGAACGCGCTCAGACTGCTCACGGTCATGGGGCTGCTGTCCAGCGACACGGCGAGGCTCTGGGACCAGGTCGATGCGTCTGCGGACCGTGCTCGCCATGAGTCTGTCCTCGTGCGGTCCTCCCGAGGGGAGCTCGGCGCGCAGCGCGGCGGCGCGAGTGCTCGGGTGGAGGAGCGGCGCGTCCAGCGGAGGCCCGCGGTCGAGCACGCGACGCCGAGGCCAAGCGAGGCCAGGAGGCGGCTGCCGCTTTTGCGTCCCAGCGACCGCTGGCGTCGCCGCACACCGCGCGTGCGCGGCAAAGCGCGGGGCTGCCGCTTGACGTTGCCGCCTCGGCCGGGGCGGGCCTCCGCTGCGAATATGCGGCTTTGGCGCCCTGCCCCCCCCCACATGCGCCGCGACGGTGCGGGCGTCGGTTGCCCTGTGCGCGCGTGCAGGACGGGCGCCGCCTGAAACGTGCTACTGGGCTAGCCCCCGCCCCCTGCTGGGGGGGTCTGAGGGGGCGGCGCCGCCTGTCACCACCCACCAAACCACCCCAACCCAACCCGAAGGCCCAAATTTATCCTCGATTTCCAGTGGGGGGGGGGTTCGGGAAACATCGAAAAAACGCATGTGGAACCCTTACCCCCCCAACCCGAAATTCGGGTCTTCGGGTTGGGTTGGGGTGTTCTGGTAGGTAGTCAGCCTGCGATCGCAGAGGTGCCGGTGGTTGCCGCTGCGCCGTTCGACTCGGAACGGGACGGTGTGCCAGAGGGCGTCAACGACCAGGGAAACGTAAGACTCGATTGCGCCAGGGCTTGGGGGGACGTCCATCTGCTCTTTGCGGGGCCATCTTGGATCATGACGGTCCAGTTTTCGTGGGATGTTTGCCGCGGGGCCTCGCGTCCAATGTCAGATTTGGTCTCGTCTTTTTTCTGACGGCCCCGGCAAGCCAACCCGAGTCGCCCGCAGTCGAGTATTACGTTTCCCCGGTCGGAGAGGGACGGTGCGCCAGAGGATTGCAACGAGTGCATGGACGTCGACCGCATCAACGCGGTCAACAATAGAGAGGTCAAGTCCCAGAGTCGTGATCACTTCCCGGAGTGCCGAGGTGACCGAGCACGTGGGCTTTATCAATGCCGAGTGGGCTGGAGATCGATTAAGTCGGCAGCATGTGCAAGGTCTGTCGTCTCGATCAGCTCGAGCCGCGGCCGCGAACGACAGCAAAGTGGTTTGCCAGCTGATGCGGTGAGAATCGGAACCTGCCAGTGATCTTGGTCAGCGGTTTGATCGTGCGGAGTGTGGCACGCACATGTCTTAGGCGTTTGTGACCAGGGGTCTTAGGCCCATGCGCGCCGCGCGGAGGCCATCCCAGACGGGGGCGCGTCGCTGGCCAGCACAGCCGTGCGCCAGTTGGCCATCGAGGGCGAGGAGCGCGCGGCCAAACTCAGGGATTCTCTGATCAAGGCCAGGAAGAGGTCTGGCGGCGAATGACGGTCAGTCCGGGATCGCAGCTCAGAGCGAGCAGCTGCGGTCCTGAGGCCGGGCTCCGATCGCTTTCCTTTGGGGGGTCGGAGCAGCGGCCCGGCGCAGGGGCTAGCGTCTCTGGCCGCAGATCGAGCACGAGAAATCCGAAGCGACGACGTGCGCGAGCCGCCGAGGAGAGCCCGCTTTGCCGATGGCCTCCAGGAAGCGCGGCCAGGGACGAGCCGTGGGACGCCGCCCCCCTCGGGGGGAAATGGCGCCGAAGCACCGGCCATGCCATCCGAGAAAGGCAAGGGCGCTGGCGAGAAACGGCCAGCGCGGCGGTTGCCGAACCGCCAAGAGAAGAAGAGGCAGCTCGCTGCAGCGAAAGGGAAAGGCGGAGGAATGGGCAGCAGCGAGAATGGAAAGGTTGCCCCATGGAAAGGCCGAGGGAAGGCAGCACCCCCGAAAGTGGAGAGGGCGCGGGAGCCAAGAGGCCCCGACGGAACCAGGCGTTCCGTCGCGAGTGCGCGAGGGTCAGCAGGGGCGGCCAGGCGGCGGTCCAGCCGGGACATTCCACCCTCGGCGCGCTGGCGGCCTCGCCAGGAGCAGCAGGAGGGGCCCTTCGGGTAGCGTCTCACTCGCCAACCAGTGCAATGAGCAGGCACCCTCGAGACCAAGGGACATCCTCCTACTTCCCCTCCTGGAGGGCGCTCTTGACCTGCTGCAGTCCTCGCGCCCCGGAGCATCGAACAGCTCGCCGGGGCTGCCAGGGGGTCGGCGGAGGCGGGCGGCGCGGCGTTCTTCAGAGCGCGCGCGCGCGGGTCGCGCTGGCGGTCGCCGGCTCAACGTGGCCCGGGGCGCCCGTGACGCCCAGGCCGGGCCAGAGGCCCCGGTGCATGCCCGACAGGAGCAGGCTCTCGTGCATTTGTTCAAGGCGGCGGAGTACTTCGTGGCCGAGGTCGGACATGACCAGGCAGCGCCTCGGGGCCCAACTTGGGACTGGGAGGCCCATCTGTGCGCCGAGGGGGCGTCGCGCGCAGGAGAAGTGCTGGACGCGGCCCGCCGCCCCGCCTTGAGACAGGCGCTCCCGGGGCTTTCCCCCGCGGGCCGAGGAGCGTCCACTCTGCCGGCGGATTGGTGCGAGGGGGGCATTTGGGTGAAGTTGCCGTCTCCGGAGCATTCTCTGTTAGACGAGGCGGAGATCGGGCCTTTGACCTCGCTCCGCGCGCAGGCGCCCCCGCGCGAATGGGGGCTCATAGTGGAGGCCCTCTGCAAGCGGAACCTGGCCGGGGAGATCGCGGAGGAGTGCACGTTTAGAGTCCGCGGCCACAAGATCACCACAGGGGCGTTTGGCGCTGCCAAGCCGGGCAGGGTTGACCGAGGAGGGCGAGGGCGTCCTGAGGCTCATCGTTGACTTCGCCCCCGCGAGCCTTGGCCAGAAAGCCATCGGCGGGGGCGCTGACGAGATGGCTGGAGCCACTTCGCGGCTGAATCTGGCGCAGGTCGAATGCGAGTTTGTGCTCGTCAGCGGCGACGACTTAGTTTGTTGCAGCTTTTTACATGTTTGAGTTTCCAGCGTGGCGGAACCCTGTCTTCGCCTTCAGCCGACCAGTCCCCCGAAGGGTCCTCCATGGCTGCGGGAAGGGCCCCGTGTGGGTTAGTATGAAGGTCTTGTCCATGGGGTCGCTGTCGGCAGTGGGATCGATGCAGCACGCGCGCCGCAACATTATACTCTGGCCTAGGCCCGCAGGAGGAGACCTCGAGCCCGAGGCAGAGGCGCGCCGAGATCGGCCACGACCTCTGCCTCAGATGGAGGCGAAGGCGGGCAGTTGGCGCGCTTACGTCGACGACTTCGCCGAGCTCGAACGCGCGCGCTGGAGGTGTTGAACATGCCCAGCGTGGTCCCGGGGCGTTTCAGTCCCGCGTTCGGTCGGCGCATGCTCGGGGGGTTTGCCTTGGGCGGCCGAGGAAGCTGTCGAGCGGGATACCCAGGGCGAGCGGTTGGGGAGATTCCTGGACGGGGGTGCCGAATGTTTGGGGGTCCGTAGCGCCAGGCTCCTCACGAACGCGAGTTCGGCCTGCGCCTCATCGCTGCCGCGTCGGCCCCCCGGCACTGGCTCCAGATCTCTGCGGGGCGCGAAGTGCGCGCGTTTGAAATGCGCGGGCGTTAGTTCTCGTGGCGCGATCGCCCATGGGGGCGCATCGGCAGCGGGCCAGGGGCAGGACCGCTCCGCGACATGCTAGTGGCGGAGATCCTTGGCTCTCTCAGCCTGGCCCCAATGTGCTTCTCGTACCTGCAGGCGGGTCTGCGCCCCTAAATTTCGGCATCGGATGCGCCCCCCCAATGGCGCTGGAGTGACCGTGTCGACTGGCCTCGCCAAGGCGGGCATCGTTGCCGAAGACGGCGCTCGGGGCGCCGACATTAGGGCCAGCCTGGGGCACACATCGAAGGCAGTCGCGCTCATCTGTTTTTTTGACAGGGTCGGCAGGGCGCGGGCTGCCATGGCCAGGTTGGGGATCCAGCCGGTGCTGTACCTTTCTTCGGAGGTGTGCCAGGATTGCATGCGGTGCGTCCGCATGGCGTGCCCTGGCGTCGTCGATATCGGGAACATCTTCCAGCTCACGGCGGCCCCCCTGACGGCGCAGGTGCGGCCCTTGCCCGCTGTCGCAGTGGTCGTCGTCGTGGGCAGCTCGCCGCGTCAAGGTCTGTCGCAGACCCATTGTCACCAGCAGGGTGTTGATGATCACCATTCGCAGCTGTTTTCCAAGCTCGCGGAGCTGCGCTTGGGACTCAAGGTGGAGTTGGAGCAGCGCGCAATCCTTTTGCCGAGGGATGGTCGAGAACGTCGTGGTCTCGTAGACGGAGCTGGCGTTGATGAGCGACGGGTTGGGATGGCGCCCGCATAGGTGTTGCGATGGGCAAATCCGCCGAGAGCGCAGGCCTCGGTTACAAGGGAGTTCTCTTCGGTTGCCACCCGCATTCCTTGGAGGCAGGGTTGAGGAGCCAGAGCTCTTTGACGAAGTGGTGCTAGAGAATGTAGTGGAGGACGTGGCCGCTGGGAAGGCCCGCGCCGTGGGCTGCCCACCTTTACGAGGTGCATCCCGCGGGGGCTTCCCCCTCCGCAGCCGGCGGGGCTGGCTCAGTGCAGCGCCGACGCGCGCGCGCTTCGGGCGCCCCTGCCCGCAGCGCATTTGTTCTGCGAGCTTGGATCCCAGCAAGGCGGCCCGGCTAACTTCCAGGAGCGGGGGGCCACCTTGGGGTTCCGAGCGGGACGCACCGCCCATATGCACGGGGAGGAGCACGCAAACCGATTCCCGGAGCGGGCTGAGGTGGCTCGGGGGAGCAGCTTCTACGTGGGAATCGTCGTAGTGTTTTTCGTGGCGATCTTGGACGCCCGCGGGGCCCCGCTCGTGCCGCGGGGCGCGCAGCAGCTTCGGAACGGACGCCGCCAGCAGGTGCTCGAGAAGATCACGCGGCAGGAGCCGCTTGCCGCAGTTGTCCGGCATCGCCCGCCATCAGAATTGCAGCTCTCCGAGTCCGCGGAGCCGCGACTTCCTCTCCAGGTGGAGCGTCGGCGCGGAGCCAGGGCCGATAGGGGGGACGCGGAGGACGAGTTCGCCGACCGTTTGGGAGGCGAGCTTGACAAGATCCCGCTCGGCTGGAGGCCCCACAACCTTGAGGTGCACGTCGTGGAGAGCATCCTCCGGCGCTTGGATCATCGAGGGTCAGACGTTCGCGCCGACGTGGGCGTGCTCGTCCGACCATCGCCGTGGCCCAGGATGAGTATATGAATCCTGGGGAGTTGGGGTGGAAACTGTTTATTTTCACACCTTGGCGGCGGCCAGCGGAGCACATGCATGTGCTCGAGCTCCGGGCGGTGTCGGCTCTCCTTCGGAGGAGCCGCGATTGTTCCTTCTTTGGGCAGCGCTTCGTACACCTGTTGGATCCCCAGGTCGCCTTGGCAGTTGCCAACAAAGGCCGCAGCAGCGCGGCCGTCTTGAATCGAGCGCTGGTCAAGCAGAGCGCTCTTCTTATCGCAGTGGACGCCTGCGGGATCTCCGTTCACGTCGCCACGGAGGTGAACCCAGCCGAGATTGGATCCCGCATGTTTGACCATGGGTAAACGGGCAGCGGGTCTGCGGTCTTAGCAAGACCGCAGGCGAGAAAGGGTGCGGGTCGGGAGGCTGCAATATCATATCGTCTCCTGGCCCACTTTGAAGCGTTACCAGCACATGTTCGATTCTCCCCGCACGTTCACCACTGACCATGGAGTTGACGTGTTGACGCTGCCAGAGCTGGACGAGGCCGTGTGCAGCTACATCACCATGTTGTGGGAAGAAGGTATGCCGAAAAGGGATGCCAACTACACGTGCGCAGGGGTGCGCCATTTTCTGGCCACCTGGGCGCCTCCCCTCAATTGGGCCAAGCGGTTGCTGCATGCTTGGGGCAGGGCAGAGTTGCCTGCCTGAGCCCTGCCGCTCACTCCCATGATGTTGCTGGGTGTGGCTGGAGCGATGGACCTCCTTGGGCATCGCCGGGCAGGGCTCCTGAACATCCTCATGTTTCATTGCCGTTTGGGTACTTCCAAGGGCCTTGCGCTGCTGGGCAAGCACCTGACGGTTGCAGCTGATGGCCTCAGTGGTGCTGCTGCTTTGCACTCCAAGAAATACGAAGGTTCGCAACAGGGCGAGCGAAGCAGTTACTATAGATTGTCTTCGCGTTGCCGCTATTGCTCAGGAGCTGTTCCGCGGCTATTCCCCAGGCGACCCTGTCAGCGACATGCCAATGCGCAGTCACCGCGAGATGTTCGTCAAGGCTTTGGCCATTTTCAATTTGAAAATGAGGGCTACACTCCATGCTCGCTCAGACGCGGGGGTGCCGCGCGGGACTTCCGGCACCATGTGCGAATGGGCTCCACGCGCCCCGCCCGTCTCTACATCATGGACGGGGTGGCTCAGCTCGCTCAGTTGCGGTTTCGACCTCATCAGACGGCATTGCTTCATGCTTCTGATTCCCGTCTTCATGTGCGATTTGGCCCGTGGCCCCGGGCCCGGGCAGATCTAACGAGGCGGATTTTCCAGGATGGGGAGTGTGAGGGAGCGAAGGATTTGATACCCATCTCTGCGGCAGCTGCGGCGGCGGCTGCGGCGGACAGGGATCTTTTTTTGTCAGGTACCCTTCTCTGTGCCGCGCTGCGTTTTGCGGCGGCTCTCTGCCGCATGATTCGGGGGTCGGCCCCGGAGGGGCCGGCTCCTCTGCCAGCGCGTCTGGCCGTGACCTTCATATCTGGCGAGTGAGAAGAAATAGCATTAGAAGGAGTAGCATCATCATCATCATCATGATCATCATCATCATCATCATCATCATCATCATCATCATCATCATCACCATCACCATCACCATCACCATCACCATCACCATCGCCATCGCCATCAGCATCAGCATCAGCATCATCTTCATCATCATCATCATCATCATCATCATCATTCCTCTTCCATCCCTCCTCGTTCCTCCTTCCTCCCCCTCCCGCCGTCAAGTAGGGAGATCGAGGATCGAAGGAACTCCAGCATCACAATGTTTGAGCGTTTCCGGGGTTCCAGAGGCTTTTGTGACCCTCTGGAGACCGAGGGCGGTAAGGGGAGCACCTCCGGAGCTTCCAAAACGGCGCGGGAAGCGAAGCACCTCTTGTGGGCCAGGATCGTTTCCGGCGTGTTCCGGGACGTGCGGAGGAGGGTGGGGGGACGCAGGAGGAGGGAGAGAACCAAGAAGGGAGGAAGCCAGGGAAGGAGGGAGGGAGGGAGGGGGGGAAGGAGTGGAGGAGGGAAGGAGGGAAGGAGGAAGGAGGAAGCCAGGGAAGGAGGGAAGGGGGGAAGGAGGAAGGAGGAAGGAGGGAAAGAAGGAAGCGAGGAAGCCAGGGAAGGAGGGAGGCAAAGGAAAGGGAGGCAGGGCCACACGCCGCAGCCTGCAGGGCGCGAGAGTGGACGGAGGGGAGGACGGAGGGCGCACCTGCAGGCCTGCCTCCGGCGCGCGCGCGCACGCCGACCTCGGTGCGATCGAAGTGGGCACGGGCAGTGTGGGTGCAAAGTCGGAGGAGGAAAAGGTTTCCATCTCTCTACAGTGCCGTTTTTGATACATGCTCCGCGTGCGGATCATGTATTAAACATGCAGGGATTTAGTATTAAAACAACGATGAGTTCCAAACATTTGTTCATACATTGATCATGCATTCCAAATCCCATATTTTTAGAAATCCTATGTATTAAACAATGCCCTGTACGAAGTCGGAGGAGGAAAAGGTTCCCAGATCTCTACCCGGCGCCCGTTTTCCCCGTCGTGGGCCTCTGGAGGCCCTCGGCACCCACCGTTGGATTCGTTTCGCAATTCCGGTCAGAGCGCACCCCAGGAGAGGTCCAGGCAGTGGCGGTATCGGTATTTTTTGACTTCCCCAGAGTGGGTACGAAGACCGACAGGTGATCGTTCTTTCATTCATTATTTTGCCGATCGGCGCGGGCCCTCGCACCCCTCCCTCCCCCCCCAATGGAGTGGATCCTGGCTGTTTTTTGGCGTCCGTTCCAGCAGGTGAAGTCTCCCCCACAGGACGCACTGTTGCAAACAGTTGTTTTACGTAAGCAGAGGTCTGAGCCAGCCCCCCCCCTTCCCCCCTCCTTCCGCCCGGTGTCGCAACGCCGAAAAAGAGAACATTCACCAGCAGCTCTTGTTATCCTCTTGCGCAGGATTTGCTGTCGGTGCCGCCGCGAGCCTCGCCCACTTGAGACAGCAGGCCGCCCGCCCAACAGCAGCCGCTTTCTGCTTTCGACAGCGTTTGGGCTGTCGGGCATCGCACCCTTGTTCCCAGCCCCCCGACGTCAGGAGTTTTTCATGACGTCGACCCTCAAGGGCCTCGACCCATTCCTCGGGGCCGGGTTCTCCTCCTGAAGCGTGAGGGCCCCCGAAGCCCGAAATCCTGCAAAACTTCCCGTCGTGCTTTTGTCACAGCTCGAGGGGGTCTGGGTACCCATGACGAACGAACAACACACACACACACCTCCATACCCATAGGGAGGTCGTTGGGAGAATGACTGGCTATGGGTATGGATGCGGGTTGTCGGACCCTGGGGAACGCTCCCGTTCGAGCGGGGACCCCCATCCGACAACACGCACTCGTAGCCCTCTCTGATCCCCCTATGGGTATGGGTGTGTGCTGTTGATTCGTCATACCCATGCTTTCCGTGCCCGCTTCGGGCGTCCAAAAATGCCTGCATTTCTTGGCCGGCCCGGCCCGTGCCACCCGGCCGCGCCCTTGGAGGGCGCGGCGTGCGCGCGGGACCACGCGCGCGGCGCGGGCGCGCGGGCGCGCGAGCCCCCAGCGGCGGCGCCGCGCGGGAGGGTTTAGCTGGGCTCTCGCAGCGAGGGTCGGCGCTAACGTTACGTCGGGCACGTCCCTCTACAGGAGTAAGATTCAGAGATCGTTTAGAGCGTAGTCTGGGGATTTGGCTGTTTTCGACAATGTTTCAATCTGTTGTGACATTTTTTCATTTTTCGTCCAAAGTCCGTTTGCAGGGAGACATGCCCGACCTAAGGGTAGCTGGGCTCACACAGCGGGGGTCAGCGCAAACGGGGGTCAGCCAGGCTCCTCCGAGAGCCTCTGGGCTCACACAGCGGGGGCGGCAAAGAGGGAGGTGATCACGGTGATGACTAGGGGGGGGGATATCATGGCAGGGGCCATGATATCTCCCCAGATTTCATGGCGCCTCTTCTTATTTCAACACGTCCCTGGCCCCCCCCCCTCGACCGCGCACATGACGCCGGCCATGATTTGCGCACCCCCCTCTTGGACGCTCCCCTCTTGCCTGTTCCCGAAGCTGGGCTCACGCAGCGGGGGTCAGCGCTAACGGGGGTCAGCCAGGCTCATCCGAGATCCTCTGGGCTGACCCGGGTCCCCAGACCTCCTCGAGCAATGAAAAAATCATGACAGGAGGTTTTCTGCCACTTTCCGTATTTGAGGACCCTCTCGGGACCGTCAAAGAACGACTCAGGAGGAGAAACCGGTCCCAGGGAATGGGTCGAGACCTCTGGGGGTCGACGTTGTGAACAAATCATGACGTCGGGGGTCTGGGTCTGGGAGTCGTGGAGCCGACCCGGTTCTTACACAAATGAATGCCGGTGAAAGTAAGAATGCGATCTGGAGAAGCACGGGTTGTGATGTGTATTTCCATTGGTTCGTATTTATCTCCCCATACATGCTGGTAGAAGTAAGAAATGCGATCCGGTAACCAAAGAAAGCACGGGCTGCGATGTTTGCTTTCATTGGTCTGTATGTGTCTCCCCAACCTTCACGTGACCCGGGCTTGGGGGCTACCTTGCGGCCGGCCTGGGCTCGCGACGTGGCCCTGGCTGACCAGGGTTTGTGCCGACCCAGGTTTGTATGAAGTCGGGCGTGTCCCTCTAGAAGAGGAATATTCAATAATCTGGGGACGATGTTTTTGTCTGTATTTTTGTTGAAAAAGTTGGAACCTTGTTTTGTATGTTTCATTTTTCGCCCAAAATCCGAATGTAGAGGGACATGCCCGACCTAAGGTTCATTCCCGAGGGCAGCTGGTCCCGAGAGCCCGGAGCTCCCGGGCGGGAGACGCGCCCCCCCGTGCGCAGCCCTGCTCCTTTCGAGGAAGGAGGAACGTCAGAAGCATAAACGTTTGGAGCTCCGCGCGGGTTTCTTGGATCGGCGCTGGACCCCCCTTGGCGGCGCCTCTGGCGGCGCCGTTGTCGCGCTCCGCGCGCCCGGGGGCGGGGTGTCCAGCGCCGATCCATGACATCTGCGCGGGCCACCACACGTTCATGGTCTGTGCACCTTGCTCTTCCTCTAGAATGGTCGCGGGTGGGCGACGTGCCTCTCCGTGTCCCTTCTCCCGCCCTTCTCAGCGCCACTGAGGACAGGTCTCCCATAGGCAAGCAGGTGCCACAGAGGCCACGATGGCAATGGCGTCCGCTCTGGCCACTGCCCCCTCTTTCAGACGAAAACAGAGGGGGGGGGTCCATCCGTATCCACGGCCTCGCGGTTGAACGCTACGGCCGCAGCCTCACAGGTAGGCAGGTCTCCCAGATGGGGCCCGAGCAGATGGGGTCAGAGAGGATCGCGCCGCATCGCCGCTGCGTCGGCAGTACGGCTCGATGTGGAGGTCGACTTTCTCCACGCGCGGGCGTCGCCGATACATCGCCGATGCCTTGCTTGCGCATCGGTGATGCATCGGCGATGTGGCGCGATCCGGAGCCTCCTATCCCCGGAGGTGGCGAGCGGGAGACGCGTCCATCCGTAATTCTCCACGGCGAGTGCGGGCGTGACCGGTGTGTGTGTGGGGGGGGGCCGGTCTCGGACGGGCTCCGTCCCAGAGCGTTCTGGAGCGTTCTCGGAGCGTTCGGGCGGGAACGCCTTGAGAAGGCCGCGGCGCCCGAGACATCTTCCAGATCTGCCGGATCTCAGGGATTCTCGATTTATCCTCCCCCGAGTTCATCCTCGTCCTGGCTTCGTCTTGCGGTCACGTCACGATTCGCGCCGGCTTCGTCTGGGAAGGCCCGAGAGCGGCTGATTCCAAGACGGCGCCCGCCGGCGCGAATCGCGACGTGACCAGGGGAGGGGGGGGCGGGGCTGGTCTCGGGCGATGTCGCGATCCGTGAAGGAATTTGCCTCCAGGATCCATGTGGGGCGCCTCTTCGCGAATGCCAAGCGCAGAAATCATCCATGGGATCGCGTTTTCCTAAGATCGCGCCTCGGTGTGCATACAGCGAGGGCATGGACACGGATATCCGTTTGCGTGAGATGTTAGGACGTTTTCTCATATATCCAGCGGCTGCAACCAAACCGAAGCGGCCCGGTTTTTAACCGTCTTGTGCCTCTGGAGGCCTGTGCTGGGCCCCCAGTCCATCCCAATATCAAAGTTACCCCAGGAAGGGGTCGAATCCAGAGTCTAGGGGCCCATGCCTCGAGACATCCAGCTACCGGGTGCATTGACGAACGTCCGCGCGGAGTTCTTGGATTGGCGCTGGGTCCCCTTCCCTGGCTTGCGGAGCGCGCCAGGGGCTGCGCTGGAGGCGCCGCCAGGGGGGCCCAGCGCCGATCCAAGCAATCCGCGCGGATCTCCGAAAGTGTCTTTTTGTGCCGTTTGCGATTTTTCTACGTCTGGATCCAGCGAGTGTCTTTCAGGAGGGGAAAAAACACACAGACACAATTAATCGTCGATCCCCAAGAAAATATAGGAAAATATGGAAAGTGGGGGGGAAGACAAAGACCCAGAACATACGGAAACATATAGGAAATATCTTTATTTGTGTGTTCTGGAGCCCATTTATTTTGTGCCGTTTGTGATTTTTCTACGTCTGGGTCCAGCGGGTGTCTTCGGTCTGCGCTGGGCCCCCCCCTCCCCGCGCCCCCCGGGAGGCACCTCCTGGCGCCGCCTGCGACACGCTCCGCGCGCCGGGGGCGGAGTTTTGGGGGGGCAGTCCAGCGAAATCTTCGGGGGCCTCGAAAGGCCAAGGTCTGTCTGAGATGTCTCGGGGAGTTTTGTTGTAGGTTTCTGGCAGCTGTCGTTGCAGTGTGAACGTTGGCCTCGAGGGGAGGACACAGGAGGCTGGGGCTGAAGCGGAGGGCAAGGAGGAGGAGGAGGAGGAGGAAAGGGAGGAGGAAAGGGAGGAGGCGAAACACTACACGGTGCCGTCTGTGTGGTGCAGCCTGTGTCGGGCGATCTGCGTGAAGCCATCTCCCCGTGTGGTGCCCTATAACCAGCCCGCTCCGCGCGGGACCTCCCTCCCCGTGCTCGTGCAAGCAGCCCACCCGCACGCCCGCAGGCCGGCCTCAAGATCCACACGGCCGCGGAGGAGGAGGAGGAGGAGGAGGAGGAGGAGGAGGAGAAGGAGGAGGAGGAGGAGGAGGAGGGGGGGGGATGGTTGATTGCGATGGCTGCTTGGCGCTGGCTGGCCCATCGATAGGGGGCCACATGCGAACCCTACCCCTACCACCCACGATTTGTGAGGGGGAGGGTGGGGTTCACTTCGTTCGGGAGCTTCCGAGCGAAGTGAGCCCCGCCCTCCCCTTCCGAAATCGCGGGGGGTAGGGGTAGGGTTCGCATGCGGCCCCCTAATCGACGCAGCCGCGCTTGCGCGCGCAGTCTCGCGCGCAGAGCGACCGGCTGCAGCAGTCTGGCGCTGCCGGCGCGGGCCCAGTGGCGCTGACCGAAGGGCACGTCCCAGCGCATCATGCACGCCGCGCTGGGAGTCGGTGCCTCGAGCGGGCGTGGTACCGCGGCGACGTCGACGATGGCAGACACGATGATAGTACCGATGCGTGCGACGACGATCACAATGACGACGGCCAGACCAATGGATGCGCCGATGCTGATCGCGCCGATGACGATGCTGGTGTTCACGCGTCGACGATGAAGGATCTGGAAAGCTTTCGACATGCGCGCGCGGACGACGGGCGCGAGCGGCCTGCATGGCGCTCGTTGGCAAGGGTCGTGGCCCTGTAGCATGCGCGCAATGGCATTCGAATGGCTTTTCGACATGCGCGTGCGAGGGGCCCGTTTGGTCGCATTTGCTTCACATGTTGAAGACATTGTGGTTTTGTTTAGAATTCGCAGGAGCGCGCGCAAGCCTTCTTTTGAACCATCGTGTTGCAAAACCACGTGGCTTTATATGTGTTAGGGACTCGATTTTGACATGTCAGCGAAGCCTAAGGTGTTTGAAAGATTTCGGAATGCGCGCGCGACGACGTGCGCATGCGAACTTCGTCCCATTTGTTGCAGCGGGTTTCTTGCAAATCGATGGTTTTGAATACGATTGTGCGCGTATTTTGTCTGTTGCAGGGTATGGGTTTGGGGTGTCGATGCCGGCTGGGCTGGGACAGTGTTGTTTCGTCAATGTATACATAGATAATGAACGATGGGACGCGGTGCGATCTATGATATACGGTATGTGTTGTGCAATGTATGTGATACCATTAGCGTTGTGGTGTAAAAAGCAACCTATGGCCTGCAATGTGTGTGGTGCAATGTATGTGGCTGCGCATTTGTTGTTGACCAGTATATGTGATGCACTTGTATGTGGTGCAATCTAGGCTGTTCAATATGTCTAGTGGCCTTCGGTGCATCCCGCCACCGTGCTCGGTCTGCGGGTCAGAGTTATCAGGGGATGTGTCTTCGGGTCTCTTCGGGACGCTCTCGGGGGCCCTCTCGCGGGGCAGATTGGGCGCCTTTGGGGGGCCTGTTGGGGGACTCTTGGGGCCTCTTGGGGACCTCTCGGGGGCCTCTCAGGGGCTGCTACGGGCCCCTCGGGGCCGCGGGCTCGAAATGTCCGTTTGGGTCCCCCATATGAGCCCCCTCTTCGAGCCGTCTTTGGGGTCTCTTGGTCTATCTTGGGCGCATCTTAGGCCGTCTCGGGGCCCTGTTGGGCCGCTGTGGGGCCCTCTTGGAGGTTTCTTCGGCCGTTACGGGGCAATCTTGCGGGCCCCTACAGGGCCGTCCGGGAGCGTCGGGAAGCCGAAAAGGCGGGAAAGCTGAAAACATTCAAACACCCGCGGAAAAAAATAATGATTTGGGCCTGTTGGCACTTTCTGCGAAGGTTTCCTGGAGGCTTCGTCGGCGGTCGTGGAGGCTTCTTGGGCCGTCTTAGGGCCATCTTGAGCGTCTTGGAGCGATCTGCCGTCTCGAAGGCCTCTTGCGAGGTCCGCTTGACCCTTCTTGGAGCCCTCTGGGGCGCCGCAACCCAAGGGGGCACGCAAGAAGCCCCAGCAGATTCTGTAATTTGGGTTCCGGGCCCTTTTAGCGAATCCCCAGGTGTAAGGGTTCGGGCTTGGAGGATGAGGCAAAACACCTGAGGGCACGCCCACTTCGAGCCTAGTGGCACGGTCGCGGATGCTGTGCAATCTACGTAGTGCAATCTATGTGGTGCAATGTAGGGGGTTGTGCAATCTGTATGTAGTGCAATCTATGCTGTGCAATCTATTTGGTTCAGTCAATGTTGTGAGCGATCAACAGGCGCGCCGCAGGCGCTAAACCTACACCGTGTGATCTACGTGGTGCAATATATGTGGGGCAATACATGTTGTGCAACCTATGTGGTGCACCTTATGCGGTGCAACAGTTCAAACCAAGGCCCTAAGCTATGTGATACCATACATGTGCTTAGAGCTAACGTCCTCACCCATGTGGTGTTAGCATTCGACTGCATTACAATCGATTGGATTGCAACCGACTGGACTGCAATGCAAACGGGGCGACGGCGAGCACATCGCCGCCAGACCAAGTTTCAGGCGTTATATATACACAGGTTAGGAGATAACGTATCCATATACGTGGTGTTAGCAATCGATCGGATTGCAATCGGGTGGATTGCAATCAATTGGATTGCAACCGACTGGATTGTAATGCAAACCGAGGCCCAGACGACTGGCGGCGACGGGGCGGCGACGGCCAGCGCACAGCTGCCAGACTGAGTTTCTTGCCTGGACAACAGGCGGCGACGGGGCGGCGACGGTGAGTACATAGCCGCCAGACCAAGTTTCAGGCTCAGTTTTTTTAAGAAGCAGGATCCCCAGAAGTGCAAGCACTGTTTGGGGAACGTGCACACGCGCATGGCTCAATGCGTCGAGGGATGCCTCAGTACTGCTTGTGCGAACCAAGCGAAGCGAACAGAAGGGCCGACACACTTTCACACGTTTCTCCCTGCTGGCGTATGGAGTGACACCATGGTCGCGAGTCAAGTCTGCACGAGGCACGTTCACACGAATTGCATCCATCATTGTGGATGAAGTGGCCGCGGAGGAGGCCAGCGGTGGAATGGGGTACCCCGACTGGCGAGCGTTCGAGGCGGACTGCACAGAGACCGCCGGATTGAACCCCACCCCGGGTGTGCAAGAGCCGCGTCGTCCGTTGGGGACGCGAAGCCCAGCGAGGTGGCGAGCGTGCAACCCATGGCGGCAAGCGAGCAATAGAGAGGCGGCAGTGAGGCGGGCCGAGCGAGCAATGGGCAGCCTGGTCCCGAGAAGATGGGCCGACTGACAGGGACCTGCGAAATAGGGCCGCGCCTCCCTCGTCAGAAAACGACGAGGACGACGACGCCGACGAGGACGACGATACCGACCGATACCGAGAAAGATACCGAAGATGACGACTGGCGACGACCGACGGACGACGACCGATGACCGACGACGACCACGACGACCTGCGCAAGGGGGGGAGGGGGAGGGGTTCAACCCCTCCCCCTTCCACGAGGTAGGTGGGAGCGAAATGTGATCCTCCTCGTTGGGCAGGAGATGGGAACAGGAGGGGTTAGAGGGGAGGCTGGCTGCACTAGGTGCAGGGGAAGCGGTCCGGTTGGCCGGGTGTTTGGTGTCGAGGATTGTTTCGCAACCAAGCGCCCATGAAACGCGCTCTCTCATATCATACATGTCTGCACAGACAATTCAAAGGTAGTGGCGGTATTTCTTCTTCTCTACGTCCGACCTCGAAGCGGCGAACGCCGAACAGGAGATATGGATTGGTGGCCCGGTGTGAGGCCAGAGCTGAGAACATGACCAGCACCAGCAGCGGCAGCAACACATCACCCTGGCCACGTCTCTTTCTTCGTTCTCCGTCTCTCCCTCCCTCCTCCGCGCCCTCCACTGGGTGGGCTGGACTGCGACTGTCAGACCGACTAGCCTTTTTAAAGGGAGCTTCTCGGCAATCCGCGCACCGCTGTAGGGTGAGCGTGCTTCGGAGGGCAATTGTTGATCCTCCTCCTCCTCCTCCTCCTCCTCCTCCTCCTCCTCCTCCTCCTCCTCTCTCCTCCTCCTCCTCGTCTTCCTCCTCCCTTCGTCTGCGCTTCCCTTCAAGCGGCCAGACTGGCACGGGCTGCTTGCGGGGTTGCCCAAGGCGGCGGTCAATTCTTCCCCTCTGAGCCCAGACCTCCGACGTCCCTTCGCGGCGTGATCTGCAGGGAGCTCCTGACTCGATCCCCGGGAGCTGTTCCTCTGCCGCGGGCCGTTTGCAGATGGTCCGGGGGGGCCCACGGAAGGCCTCGGGAGGCTCACAGTTGGGCAACGCGGGCGACGCGCTGTTGCCGCGGCGTTGGAGGCATGGGAGAGTTGCTGCGGAGCGTGCGTTCTGTGCGCTTTCCTCGCTGTGTCCCGCTGCACGCCCAGTGCCCCCCTCGAGCAGCGAGGCGGTCCTCAAAAAAAGTGGGCGCCCCCCCCCCGCCTTTTGCTTGACGGCGTCTGCTCTGCCGAACTGACATTTCTGCGATCCGGGCTTCTGACTACAGGCTGCACGCTGCACCTGGGGCGGCAGAATTTCCGAAGCAGTTCTGAAGAGCGCAGAAAGGATCACTACATAGAGTACTGCAGAAAGTGAAGCGCAGTATGGGCAGCACTCCAGACGATACGAACGGCGAGACCATGCGGGGGGACCACAAAGGCGGCCATAAAGGGCGGCCATAAGGGAGACCATGAGGAAACCGTGCGGGAGACCAACAGGGAGACCACGTTGGTTGCCATACGGAAGACCATACAGTCGGGGGCCCTGACGAAGGAACCCTTTTGGTTGGGGAGGGTCTCCGCGTTCCTTAAGTGTTTCACAGCTTGCCTCAGGCTTTCCTTATGTTTTCGACAGGAAATCGAAGGTTAACTTGTGGAAGAAAGGGGCCTCGTTTAGGGTTCCTTAGGTCAACGCCCCGACTGTACCGCAGACCACAAGGGAAACCATATGAGCGACGCAAAGATGTGATCGTCTCCGCCGACACTGGCGCGTCAGCGTCCCGCGCAAGGTCGCGCGCGGGCACACCTTCGCCTCCGCCGTGGTGTGCCACGCCGGCGGCCCGCGTAGGCCGACTCGTGAGGTCGCTATGGCATGTCAGGTCGCTATGCCGTCCAGGCTCTGGCCTTCTGAGAGGTGTCCCAAGCTAAGCCTTCCCCGCAGGGCTCGTTTCGATTCCTCCGATTCGATTCGATTCGATTTCGATGGCTTCCGATTCCGATTCGATTCGACTTGAGATTCCGATTCGGATTCCGATTTCTCAATGAGGCACTACCACTCTGCCGATTTCCGCCGATTCGACTCCTCCCGACTTGGCTGCCGATTTCCGCCGATCCGATTCATTTCGATCGCCGATCCGACTTGTCGATCCGATGTTGGGCTCTCCTGCCCCCGAGATACACAAAAAACTTTATCAGAAGGCCAGAGGGCTTGTGAGGATCTCGCCAGAGGGCCTCTGAGAGAATCTCCGCCGCCTTCTGAGAAGTCATCCTCCCTCGCACTTCCCCCCCTCGCTCGCCGCCGACGTCAGTCATGCGATCTCAGACATGGATCAGGGGGGCATGGATGAGCGACGGGTCCCCGTCTCCACGGGCAATCGCGTGTTTCCGCCGCCGATCGCCACATTTTGTGGATGGACCCCCCATGGATCGCTAGTCCACGTTTGCGCGCCCCCTTTCCCCCCTTTTCCCCCCCCATCTCTGGTTAATTCCAGCTTCGCGCGGCCCGCTCAGCTTCGACCGGAGGAGGTGCGCTCTCGACCCGCGAATCGACAATGTTTGCGCGCCCCCGAGACACGAGGAAGACAGCACGGGAAACCACACGGGAGACCACGCCGGAGGCCGCAGCAGGCCGAGGGCCACGGGCTTCGGCTCTGGAGGACCACACACCCCCAGCCTTCGAGGAGCACAGATCTTTATCTGCACGTGTATTTACACAACTCAGGAGGGGAACAAAAACAGACACAATTCATCGTCGGCTGCCCAGAAAGTATGGGAACATATGGTAAGTGGGGGGAAAAACAAAAACCCATAAAATATGGGGAAATATGGGGAATCTTGTTATTTGTGTATTTATTTGTGCGTCCCAGGGCCCCTTCAATAACATCCTCACAGAAGGGTGGGTCGCGCTGTTTGTCGGCGGCGAGCGAGTGGGGATGTGAACAGGAGAAGGCCCTCTCAGAAGGCGGCGGGACTTCTCGGAAGCCCTCGGGCCCTCTGATCCCTCGGGTCTTCTAATAAGCGTCCTGTGTCTCCGGAGAAGGCTCGGACAACTTTTCAGAAGGCCAGGGGACACCCGAGCCTTCTGAGAAGGCCCGCTTCTTCTCACTTTCCCCCCTGGGCGCGACGCCGACTTTTGGGAATGTTCGCCCCGTTTCGGGCCCCGGGGCCCTCACAGATCGATGCGTTTCGCAAGATGTTGCCGAGCGTTGAGTTCGACAGGTTTGGTCAGTCGTTCATTCGTGACTGTATAGTCATCTTCGCGGTGCCGGATATGCGGTCAATGCCATGAAGAGGGCCAGCGTACATCATAGGTAAGTGCTGCGTCTAGCTCGTACTCCAGGTCAAGAGTCGATGTGCTCCGGTTGTGGTTCGACCCGGGCTGATTCTGTGTCGTGATTATCAGTGATCTTCTCTTTTGGCGGATTCGAATTCTTCAGCCCTGACCATTATACACGAGCCCCGCTGGGATAGTTCGCGATCGTTTCCAGCCCGGTGAGTTTGAATTTCGGACAGGTCGTCGGGAGGCATTGACGCAGGGGAGAAGAGCAAGTGAGCTCGAGGTCGGGAGGAGGGGGAGGAAGAGAATAAAGACGATATCGGGGATGAGGAGGTCCGTGGGTAGCCCGCTTGGCTCGAGCGAAATATTCTCGGGCTTGGCGTAGCCGCTGGGTCAAGCCACTTCGCTTGCGCATGTGTCCCAGGGCTGTGCCATACGGTTACTCGCTTGCGGGTTGGTGCTAGGCTCCTTCATCAAGAAGTTCTGTATCAGTGAACTCCAGGGGGAGTCTGGCTACGAGACTCCTTCACATTCGTTGTCGCCCTCACCGTGATAGTTTTGTAGTTGCGTGGTCCCCGTGTGTCTTGGGTTTCAGCTACGTGCAATTGCTGTTGTTCTTTTCTTGTGCTAAGTGAGTTTGGAGTCAAGCTTTTTTGTACGTTTTGGCACTGTTGGTTACTACGAGCTAGCGTTGCAGCCATCACGCGTGTCTGCAGTACGAAGATGCAGTCCCGTTGGTATTTCTCGGGAGCGTTGTTTACGCGTTGAGGTCGCATCTTTCGTGTCCGTTGGGCTGGTACCTCGGCTTCCAGAAACGCCCCTAGTATTGCAAGAATGTTGTTGTAGTCGCGTTATTTGTAGGCGTCCGCGGTACAGTCAACCACAATAGTAAGGATGGGCAACCTTCCCAAGGGTACCCTTGCATCCTCGCCGCCTCGGTCCATCCTTCGCCGCTTTCGCTTGCCGCGCCCCGCTCGAAAAGCTTCGAAATGGGCGTCCAAGGCCCTTGCATCCTTATCGCGCATCCTTGCTATACTGGTTGACTGTGTTTGTGCTCCTGGTCTATTTTGGCGTGGTCGTGCGCATGTTCCTGTCGTTCTTGGGGTTGCCCCTCTTTGCCCCGCTCCTCCCCTCTGTCTTTGCTGCTGGTCTCACGCCGTGGGGCCTGTCGGTTCAAGGCCGACAGGTCGGAGAGGAGGAGGAAGCGGAGATTGCGGGAACGGAGATGGAGGAAGGGGACTGAGGAGCATGAAAGGGAGATAAGGCAAATGCCACTAAGACTACTGGCAGTTGGAATCGTGACCGGTGCCCGTGGCCTGAAAGATGGGCTTTGGAGCAGTCGGCCTCGGTGTGCCGGCCACATTCTTCGCCGCGGGCCTGTGTGGTTGCCTGGGGGCCTGCAGGCGGCCCAGGGGCGGCGAAATCGCGAGACAGAACGACAGATTTGAAGAATTTTCGTCGCGACACCTGGTGTCTGGATCACGGGGAGGATGTCGGAAAAACAAAAACGGCCCATCGATGCCGACGGCAGCGCAAGAGAGACGAGGACGGTGAGAAGGAGGCAGGTTAATTGTTGCAACGTCCTTTCAGGGCCAGCTGCATTCCGAGTGGAAGAGGATGAGGAGGAGGAAGAGACGGGCGGCCCGCGCCCGTCTGACGGTCATCGACAGGGGGAAAGGATAGGGCACCAAGAGCGGAGGGTCTACTGTTTCTCCCTCCAGTCCTCTTCCTCGTCTCGTGCGTCCCTCTCTCTCTCTCTGTCTCTCTGTCTCTCTGTCTCTCTGTCTTGCTCTGCTTTCTCCCTTGTTCCCCGCTGGCAGGGGAGGATTCGTTGCCTCCGAGTTCCGAGCTTCTCCTGAGGTCTCCCAGGGGGTCTCCCGATGTTCCCGGAGGGCCCCCAGAGGCCTTTGGCGGCTGCTGGAGGCCCTCAGCGGAGGAGGCAACTTTCCCGAGGACGCACGGAGTCGATCGATTGTCCTTGAAGGGGCGGAAGGGGGGCAGGCGGTCGGCGCACACCACCGCCTGCCAGGAGGGGGGAGGAGGAGGAAGAACGATGCGGAGGAGGATCGGGCCGGACGAAAGGGGGGGATTGGGAAAAGGGGGGTTACGAAATTTGTTGCAAGCAACTGGTTTCGGCCCCACCGAGGGGCCCATTCCTCGATACATAGCCGCCTCCGGCGCCGGGAGGCGCCGGGAAAATCAGCTACGTGAGCTGATTCTCAAACCCCCCCTTTGCTATCCCCCCCTTTCGCCCGACCCGAGAGGAGGGGAGGGACCGTGAGGATGTTTCTGTTCAAGCCTTGCAACGCTGCGGCCCTGCAGAGCTGCGGGTAGCCTGCAAAGTTGGCCTCGCTTGCTGACCGCTTCGGGCCCAGACGCATCGACGTTCGGTCTTGGGTCCCATCCTCGAGCAGCAGGGGGGAGGCGGAGTGAAGCAGGGAGGGAGGGCAGGAAGGAGGAGGAGGAGGAGGAGGAGGAGCAGGAGGAGGAGGAGGAGGAGGGAAAAGGGGAAGGAGAGAGGGAGGGAGGGAGGGAGGGAGGGAGGGAGGGAGGGAGGGAGGGAGGAGGAGGAGGAGGAGGAAGAGGAGGAGGAAGAGGTGCAGCAGTAGGAGGAGCAGGAGGTGGGGAGGGAGGGAGGGAAGAAGGGTGCCGACGCTTGCCGCTGTGGCTCAGCAGGGCAGCGATGGCGTCCGCCTGACGGCGGGCAGCTCGGGGGAAGGGACGGGGGAGGGCCCAGCGGCCGCGCCGCCGACAGGAGTTCCGTCCGCGCCGCAAGCTTTCCCCTCCCCCTCCTCGGTCCCCCTCCTCCCTCCTCCGCTCTTCTAGGCCCCCTACAGTGCCGTTTTTTTATACATGCTCCGCGTGCGGATCATGTATTAAGAATGCAGGGGTTTAGTATTCAAACCAACGATGAGTTCATGCATACATTTATTCATACATTAAGCATGTATTAAAATCCAATAGTTTTAGAATCCCTATGTATTAAAAACTGCCTTGTAAATGGGGTCGGAGCAGATGGGGTCGGAGGATCGCACCGCATCGCCGATGCGGCTCGATGTGGGGCCCGATTTGCTTCACGTCGACATCGCGGATGTATCGCCCACGTCGACGAGGCATCGGCGATGCATCGCCGATGCATCGCCAATGTATCGGCGATGCGGCGCGATTCTCCGAACCCATCTACTCCGACCCCATCTAGGAGGCTTGTGGCTCTACCTTCTTCTTCCCCCGCCAGCCTCATCTTTGTTCGCCGTCGTGGTTGTCCTCCTGGGTGAGGGGCCGTGAATGAAGGGAACGTATGTGCTGTATTTCTGGATTACGCGGTTGTTGTTGTCTTCTTTGGACCTTCAGAGGTTTCCGAGTACTTCTAGACGCCTTCGGGAATTTCCAGGGACCTCCTGGAGACCGCGTATTCGGGAGGCTTAGGAGTCGGGTTGCGGACACGAGCTTGGCGTGGGATGGTTTCCAAGATGCTTCAAGATGGTTTTCAACGCCGTTCAAGATGGCCTCCGAGACCAGGTGCCAAGACAAGGCGAGAGATGATGGTCGCTGAACGGTCCCAGAGGGTCCCTAGAGACACCCAGGACGTCCAGGATAGCTCCAGAAGAACCCGCAAATGCCTCGAAGAGGCGAGAATCATGTTATCGCCCCACGACGGCCCAACATACCCCCATGAGGGTCCCCAGATGGCCCCCAGACTGCCCTCAAGAGTGCCCCCCCAAGAAGGCCCCATGACGGCCCAGGGCCCCCCCCGGATGGCCCCGAGGGATGCCTCCAACAGGCCCACCAAGGGACCCCGAGAGGCTTTATCAGCAGGCTTCGGATCGACTGCAAGTCCATACGGAAAGGCAATCAGCTCCTTCTTCGCATGGCCAAGCGAAGGGGGGGTGTATTGCGTTGTGGGGGTATGAGGAACGGTTCATTGCCCCCTCGCTGGAGAATGTTTTGGGAAAGCAGGTCCGTTAACACGCATGCACACAGAGGTTTGGAATGCGAGCGTGAAGTGCACGCGGAACTAGTTCGAGACAGGTGTGAAGCGTCTGGCGTTCGTATACCCACCGCACGGACGTGTTGCAAAGTGTGCGCGTGTGTGTGTGTGTGGTGTGTGGTGTAGGTGTTTGTGTGTATGTGTGTGATTGTGTGCGTTGTGTGTGTGCGTATGTGTTTGTTTTTGCTTGTGTGTGCGCATGTGTTTGTGTGTGTGTGGTTGGTTGTGTGTAAGTGTGTGTGTGTGTGTGTATGTGTGCGTGTGTGTTTGTGTTTGTGTGTGTGTGTGTGTGTGTTCGAGTGTGCTTGTGTGTGCGTGCGTGCTTGCGCGCGCGGGTGTTTTGTTTGTGTGTGTGTGTTTGTGTGTGTGTGTGTGTTCTGGCCCTGTTCGCAGTATTCCAGAGCTGGTGCAAAGCGGATGCTTTATGGGTGCGGTACGTGCGTCACAGTGTGTAGGCAGGTGTAGAATATATGTTTGCGCACACGGGTTCAGGGAGTTAGACGAAGAGGCGGAGAAGGGACGAGGATGGTTCATGTTGCGTCGGTGCGTACGTTCGCGCATCATATCTGCAGTGTGGTCGACTTTTCGTGCCTGAAGGAGCGGATGGTCTTATGATTGATAATGGTTTCGATTCGCCTGTATTCCCTCTTGACAATACTTGCTTGTCGATCCCGGCGCGAGGAGCCGACACGAACTGGTGATGAATGAGTGGCGTGGCTGCGTAGTCTTCACATTCATCGCGCTCGGCTTTGGGGGCTATTTGTCCAGGTCTTCTATTGTACCGCATGCATTGCCACACGCGTGTTTGCCCCACGCGTAGCCGATGTGTTTGCTTGTGTTGCCCACTAACCGACAGGTACTGTTTGTATTGGTCATTGGGCATCGCATCAGGACGAGGAGGAGGAATACGGTGAGCAGAAGGAGGAGGAGGAAGAGGAGGAGGAGGAGGAGGAAGAGGAGGAGTTATCATACCAGAGCACGTTTAAACGTTTACGCTGATTTGCGGTAATGTTTGATGCCATTTGTTTGCAAGGCGTGTTCTCAATCCCCCGTCAGAAAGTCGGACGACAGAGGAGGGGCGCAGAGAAACCATCTTCGTATAGAGGACTTGCGAGTGTCATTGGGGCAAAGGCCGTTCTCCGCCTTCGCCTCCTCCGCCGCCTCCTCCTCCTCCTCCTCCTCCTCCTCCTCCTCCTCCAGGTTCCATCCTGACACCGTTGGCAATTTCCTTTTCGAGATTGGCTTTGATGGGGAGTACCACACGATGGAGGGCCAGATCTGCCGCAACAACCCCTACACGCTGGACATCGCATGGGAGGGTCCGAAAAGTGTTTTCGTCGGTGATTATGTAAACGCGCTCAGAAATGTGACAAGGATGAGGAATGACCGGGCATAGTGCGGTTGCCAGTTGAGCGACGGTGCACCGAGAGCGCGTGGCGTAGTTCATATGCCAGTTGAACGACGATACATCGAGAGCGTGGGCTGGTGAAAGAGGGAGAGCAACAAGGAGAAGCTGGAGGACGAGGAGTGGGCTCCCAAAGGCTCTGGGGTCGGGGACTGGGGGCGATTCTTTGGTGGCGCCACGATGCCTTCCTGGCCGAAGGTCTCACTGAGAACTGCAACGGCTGGTACAAGTTGACGGCCTCTCGGTGCATGCGGAAGTGCCTGGACAACGCCAACGCCCCGTCCTGTCCGAGCTCTCCCACCGGCAAGTGCATCGCGTTCTATCCAGGAGGCTCGCGCCACGTCCCGCCGATCTCAGCCGCGGGGCCCGCGCGGGGGCACATATAGAGCAGCAAGCGGGGGCCAGCGGGCTCCTCCGCTCGAGCGCCCCCATCCGTGCATCGGATGTCAAGGCAGGGTTCATTTCGATTCCGCCAATTCGGTTCGATTCGATTTCGATGGCTTCCGATTCCGACTCGATTCGGCTTGGGATTCCGATCTGGGCTCCGACTTCTCCATGGAGGCCTATTGACTATCCTGTTGATTCCGTTGATGCCTCCCGATTCGACTTCTCCCGACTCGGCTGCCGATTTCTGTCGATCCGATTCATGCCGATCGCCGATCCGACTCGTCGATTCGATCTTGGGCTCCTGGGGCCAGGGAGGGGAGCAGCCAGGCGTCTCACGTCCTTCGCCCCGGGCGTGAGAGCGCCCAGGCGCATCGCTGCGGAGTCGTGCTCCTTGGGCCTTGGGGAGTGGTAGGCACGGCTATCTGTAGGTCGGGCATGTGCTCCTACAGGCGGGTTTGTTTGGACGAACAAAATATGACATAGCCAAATATGTTCACTAGTAATCAAAAACACTTTCAAAATCGTCCCTGGAGCATTTTTTGACAATTTTTGAACTTTCCCCTGCAGAGGGACACGCCCGATTTAAAGGCTATCTGCTGCAGCCCGCGGGCGGGGAGGTATCTGTCATCCACTCATCCACGGCTGTCTGGGGAAGGCACGCAGGTGCTCTGGATACGGCAGGTTCGTGTCGTGTCGACCGGCGGCGACCCCGCCGCGGGAGTTCAAGGTTGAACGCCGCCAGTGGCCCACAATCGGCCTATATGGAGCAATCGGGCGATCGACAAGCCGCCGATCATCCAAGGTTGAACGATCCACGCGGTGTCAAAAACCAATGCCGGAGTCGCCACGATACGAACCTGCCGTATCGAGGTCGATGGCCATTCGCGCCCCGCGGGCTCGCCCTGAAGAAGAGCGCGCGAGGCGCGGAGGGGCGGCGGCTGTTCTGGGCTGTGCTCTGCGGGGGGGGGGGGGCGGGGGCCAGAGGCGGCGCGGAAGAGACTGCGAGGGGCGACCGCGTGGCGCACCTGTCGCTCGGCTCGGAGCAGGAGGGCGCTGCGCCCAGGTGCGGATCTCACTCAGCGTGGCAACATGCCAACATGCCAAAATGCCCATCGGTCATTAAAGGTCTGTGTTTTTGAACTTCCAGATTCCAGTCTACAGTAAGCGCCTTCCTACTTCAATGATCGAGTGGCTTCACCTTTTCCGTCCTCCTTGGGGGGCGGACGGAACTCAATAGATGTTCAACGTTTTCCTATTTTATGTTTCTACCAACTTCCAACCGATGGGTAACCAACGATGACTGCAGCCAATCCCGAAGGGGACCAAGCCAACGAGGAAGCCGGAGAGGAATATCAAGATCAAGAGCAAGATAGAAATCACCCAGCGTTGCATCGTTCCCATAGAAAAAGAGAACAGAGAACGTCATCCGCAGGAGTGTCGGCGCTCCGCACAGATCTCTTGGATCGGCGCCGGGCCCGCCGCGGCTGCACCTCAGGCGCCGCAGGGAGGGGGGCCAGGCGCCAGTCCAAGAAATCCGCGCCTGGCCCCGAAAGGTTATAATTCTGCAGGTTATTCTGCTTTTATGGTAGGTTCGTGTCGTGTCGACCTGCGGCGATCCCGCCAGCGGCGTTCAGCGTTGAAAGGCCGCGGGCGACCCAGAATCGTTCGAGGTGGAACGATTTGGACGTTTCGGAAACGGCTGATCGTTCAAGGTTGAACGATTCCCGCGGTGTCAGAAACCAACGCCGAAGTCGGCACGACACGAACCTGACGTACCTCGAGTGACGCCTCGTTTCAGGAGGGGCAAAAACACACACACACACACTCACACACACACAGACACAATGATTCGGCGATTCCCCGAAAATATAGGAAAATATGGGAGGAGGGGGGGGGAAGACGGAAACCCAGAACATCGGGGAACATGTGGAGGAATCTTGGGAGTTGTGTCTGTTGTTGTGTCTGTTCATTCGTGTGTTCTTGGCACCCTTCCTTGCACTGTCGGGGGACGCCTCTCTGTGCAGGGGCACCAGGTCTCCGCCGAAGGCCGATCCTGGGCCAAGGGCCCAGGGCCAGGAGGGCGTACCCTGAAGTAGGGCATGTCCCTCCACAGGAGGGATATGCAAAAATAGTCCACAAATCATAGGGGGACGATGTTTGATTATTTGTGACTCGTTTTGAAGGCCCTCATTTCCCTCAAGCAAAAAGCAAAAACAAGGATGTCTTCAACTTTTCGCCCAACATCCATCTGTAGGAGGACAGGCCCGACCTAAGCGTATTCACCACCGTGAAACACATGGGCGTGCCCCGATGTGTTTCGTCTTCCTCGGCTTCCCGGGACCTCCCCGGGTCTCATATTTCGACTCCGCTTCGACTCGTTCCATTTCGACGGCTTTCGATTCTGATTCGATTCGACTTGGGATTCGGATTTGGGTTCGATCCGACTTCGATCGATCAATTTCGATGGCATCTGCTTTCGATTCGATTCGACTTCGATCCGATTCCTTTTGGGGGATACTAGCCTGCCGATTTCCGCCGATTCGACTTTTCCCGACTCGGCTGCCGATTTCCGCCGATCCGTGTCCTTTCGACGGCCGAGCCGACTTGTCGATGCGATGTTGGTTTCTCCTGCCCTTCCGTGCCCCAGGACTGTCAAAGATGACTCGGGGGAAAGGCTAGACCCATGGATAGCTCCAGAGTCCAGGACCCGTTTCCTTCAGGATACCTTTCTTTCACGCCACAGCATCGGTGTGTGCGTTTCTTGCCCAAGCCGGGAGGATCTATACACCGATGTGGCGCCCAGGATTCCAGGATGGGCCCCTGGTCAGGCGGCTGTGGTGCATAGTGAGCCTCCCACCGCAGATCTCGCCTGGCATCAGATGAGCAGGAGGTCATGATAATGATACAGTGGAGGCCCATGCCAAGAAAATACCCTGCTTGCCTCCAGGGTGCCCTGGGTTTCTTGTTCCGATGGTTTTTTTTATGGATAGCGTAACGTCCCCACACCAAAAATCAATGGACGTCCTGGGGTCTCACGGTTGGGTTTATTGTGGAAGGTTGTTTGTGGACTGGCCTCCATTGTACGCCCAAGGTTTTCCAGATTGCGTGCATGCCTCAGGTGTCCTATAGTTCCACACGGGATGCAGAAGCGAGGGCCGTTGGGAACGCATCCTGAGCCGATCGTATTCTGACACGACTCCCGTCCTGCATTCAAGGCGCTCAGATTTAGTCGGGCACGTCGCTCTACAGCAGGAAACTTCAAACATAGTCAAAACAATAATGTGGGGACGATGAGTATTCGCGAATACGTATTGAATATTTTTTCCGCTATTTTTGATTTTCCGTCGAAAGTCCCCCTGTAGGCGGACCTGCCCGACGGAAGGCTAAGAGGAGGGCCACGGTGTTCCGGAGAGGCTCCGGTTCCCGGGCCGTGCCTCGGAGCCTCGGGGCCGAGGCTCTGGCGTGGCCAGCAGAGCCTATACTCGTTCCGTTCGCAGCGTGCCTCATGGTAGCACGGTGAGTGTGCTCGAAGCAGCAGGAACGCCATAAACGTCAATTGTTGGCGCTCCGCGCGGATTTCTCGGATCCGCGCTGGGCAACCCCAGGCGGCGCCTCTGGCGCCGCCCCTGGAGCACCCCGCGCGCCAGGGAGAGGGTCAGCGCAGATCCGAGAAACCCGCGCGGAGCTTCAAAAGCTTGTGTTCATGGCGCCTTTTTTCGTCTTCGATGTGTGAGTGTGTGGCAGTGCGCCACAGCCTGGTGCCCCGATAAGACGTGGGGCTCGGAGGACTACCAGCCCTTCGATGGAAGGCTTCCGCCCTGCTTTGGAGCAGGATGCGCACCACCACCACCACCACTCGGGGGGATCCAGGGTATGGGCCGATGCGCGGGATGCAGTTGTGCATGGTGTCCCGCGGGAGCGCCCGAAACGATACACACCACCACCACCCCTGACCACGCTGCTCCTCCATTCGGGAAACAAACAATGACATAAGCATAAGAACTCTGAGGTCCGCGCGGATTCCTCGGATCCGCGCTGGACCCCCTTGCTGGCGCCTCCGGCTCCGCGAACCAGAGAGGGTGTCCAGCGCCGATCCTAGAAATTCGCTCGGACCTCCGAGTTTTTATGTTTATGTTATTCTTCGTTCCCTTAATCACCAGCACCTCTGACCACCCTCTGCCTCCATCCTCCAGATGGTGGAGGTGCTGCACTTCTGCCGCGGAAGACCCCTCCCGCGCCGACGAGCGCCGATCCCGTCGGTGCTCGGATCGCGCAGAGGCTGCCGTGTCGCGAGGGATGCGACCTTCGAGTTATGATGTTCCATCCTACTTTCGCCTTGATCACCAGAAAGAATTTCGAGCACCAAGAAATCACCGAAACTTGATGGTTTTCACGTGTCGGGCTCTGGGAGGCGATACTCCTTCGACACTGTTTCGATACTTTTCTGGGTGCTCGAGTTGTTGTTTGGGGATGTCGTCCTTGAGTAAGATGGGGGGCAACATAACTTGCGAGGGGGCTTCTTCGGGGCGGGCGCCTTACCGGGATAAGTCTCCCTGGGAGCGATCTGGAGCGCTCTAGAACTAGGAAAACGAACAATGACATAATGATAATTTCTTGGAGGTCCGCGCGGATTTCTCGGATCCGCACTGGACCCCCTGGCGGCGCCTCTGGCGCCGCTACTAGCGCGCTCCGCGCGGATCCAAGAAATCCGCGCGGACCTCTGAGTTTTTATGTTTATGTCCTTCTTTGTTCCCCTAAGAACGGCCGCGGCGCCCGATGCATCCTCCAGAGCCGCTGGATCTCAGAGATCCCCGGCTAGTCCTGGTCCGATGTTATGCCAGTCTTGGCTTCGCCCTATGATTGTGAGTCATCTTTCGGAGGCCTGGAGATTGACACCAGCACAACGATCTGCGGGGTGCATCCACGGAGGGAAGACGTTCCCGATGGTCATTCATTGTCCCTTGGTGCGTGACTCAAGTGGGACTCCACTCTGCGGATTCTGCTTGTTGGTGTTGGTGTTGTTGTTGTTGATGCTGAATTCTCATTTCTACAGAATAATTATTGTTGATCCCCCCAGTAACCATGTATTTTTTTCAATTGAAGTGCTTCTCCTGGGGCTCGCACGCTGTTTCTTACAAGGAAAAGTGAGGTGTCACCAAATTTAGCTGCTGGCCCCCGGCTCACAACAACAACAACGGCTCCCGCCTGATATTTCCTCAAATGTTATTCCCAAGTCGCGCTCTCGCGCGGGACTTCCTCACACATTATGCTGGAAAAGCGCTCTCGCTTGAGACTTCCTTACAATTCATTCAGACGCCGCGCCGTCGACACTCAGGAATCACGCTCTCGCTGTGGATTTCCTCACGGTTTATTTGTGAATCGCGCTGTCGTTCGAGACATCTCGCGGTTCACGCAGGACGCATCTTTCAGCAACATGCCTGCTCGACCTGGCCGTCTGGGCCCGCCTTCCCGACCCCCCCGTTAGGGTCTACCCGCCCGATTTGCCCGTCCGGTTCTTCACGGTGTTCTCTTTTCCTAGCCCCCTCCTGCTACTCTCTCTTGTGCTCCATTCTTCGTCCTCCCCCATGCCCCTTCCTTCCATCCGTCCTCTCTTCCCCTGCCTTCGGGGCTGCACGAAGTACACGTTGCAGGTAAGAAGGACATATCCCTGAGGGAGTACGATCGAAGACGAAGAGGGCGGGTATCGAGGGTTGGTGATCTACGTGTTGAATAGCACGCGAGTAGATAAGAGCAAACAGTCTGCGAATGATTATTGTTGTTGCTTTTGGTGGTGTTGTTGTTGTTGTCGTCGTCGTGGTGTTGGTTGTTGGTGGTGTTGTTGGTGGTGGTGGTGTTGGTGTTGGTGGTGTTGCTGTTGTTGTGTTTGGTGGTGTTGTTGTTGTTGTTGAACTCTCGTCTCTACAGAATATTTGTTGTTGAGATTTGTCATTTGGAGTGCTTTTCCCCGGGCTCGCACCTTGTTTCTTGCAAGGGGCAGTGAGGCGTCACCAAACTCAGCCCCTGGCCCCCGGTTCACAACAACAACGGCTCCCGCCTACTATATCTTCACATGTTATTCCCACGTCGCTCTCTCGTGCGGGACTTCCTCACACATTATGCTGGAAAAGCGCTCTCGCTTGAGTTTTCCTTGCAATTTATTCAGACGCCGCACCCTCGACACTCAGGAATCACGCTCTCGCTGTGAAGTTCCTCACGGGTTATTTGTGAATCGCGCTGTCGTTCGAGACATCTCGCGGTTCATGCAGGACGCATCATTCAGCAACATGCCTGCTCGACCTGGCCGTCTGGGCCCGCCTTCCCGATCCCCCCGTTAGGGTCTACCCGCCCGATTTGCCCGTCCGGTTCTTCCCCGTGTTCTCTTCTCCCAGCCTGCCTCCTTCTAATTTCTCTCGTGTTCTTTCCCCCTCCCTTCCTCTTGTCCCTTCCTTCATCCGTCCTCTCTTCCCCTGCCATCGGGGCTGCACCAGATACACGTTGCAGGTAAGATATACCCCCAATGGGGGACGATTGATGACGAAGAGGGCGGCGGACGAATGGCACGCGAGCAGATAAAGACCGAATAGTCTATGACCGATTGTTGTTGGTGTTGTTGTTGACATTTCATTGCTGAAGATAAGTATTGTTGATCCCCCCTCCTGTAACGTAGATGTTTTTCAATTGAAGTGCCCCTCCTGGGGCTCGCACCCTGTTTTTTCATCAGGGAAAGTCTTCCTGCTCAAACTGCGCCCCTGGCCTCCGAAGTGCAACAACAACGGCTCCCGCCTGATACTTCCTCGCGAGTTATTGCAGGATCGCGCTCTCGCGCGGGACGTCTTCGCAATTTCGTTAGGAATCGCGCTCTCGCGTGGTACTTCTTCGCACGTTATTCAGACGACCCGCCACGCTCAGGAATCTCGCTCTGTTTCGCTATGTGTCCTGGAAATCGCGCTTTCGCTCGAGACTTGTTCGCGATTTATGCAGGACCTGCACTTCAGCAACCCGCTTGCTCAACCGGTTTGCCTGGGCCCGCCTTCCGACCTGGCCGCTGTGGGTCTGCCCACCCGATCTGCCCGTCAGATTCTACCACTTGTTTTCTGCTCCTTGCCCCCCTCCTGCTAGTTCTTCTCGTGCTCCGTCCTTTTCCCTCCCCCTTCCACCCGTTCTCTCTTCCCCTGTTTTAGGGGCTGTGCTAAATGCACGTGACAGGCAAGGAGAATATGCCCCAAGGGGGTACGATCGAAGACGACGAGGGCGGGTACCGATGGTTTTGGATTTACGTCTTGATTGGCACGTGAGCAGATCGGCGCGAACAGTCTAAACAATGTTTGTTGTTGTTATTGGTGGTGTCGTTGTGTTGTTGTTGTTGTTGTTGTTGTTGTTGTTGTTGTTGTTGTTGTTGTTGTTGTTGTTGTTGCGTTGTTGTCGTCGTCCACTCCGAGACCCGACCCGCGACCCACCCGCGACTCACCCACGACCCCTCCGCGACCCACCCGCGACCCAACCGCGCCCCACCCCGCGACCCACTCGCGACCCACCCCGCGACCTACCCCCGCGACCCACCCCTCGACCCGCGCGCGACCCACCCGCGACCCACCCGCATCCCTTCAACTGAAAGGTCGGCGCTTGCGGCGGGCTCTTTGTATAATTTGTGAAGATGAGGCGCTTGCGGCGGACGTCTCCGCCGCCCCCACACTCTTTTCCGCAACTGCGGGGTGTATTGTTTTCGGGCTTCCTAGGTGGCCGAACGATTACCACCAACACCACAATCTAGGATCACCTTCCCTTGGTGTATGCAACCACCTGTGTTGGTGGTGGTGCCCATTTCCAGGCCTCTAAATCCTGTCTCCCGAGAAGCCTGCTTAGAATGTTTCACTATAGGATCTTCGATGATCCTCAGGGCGTGTGTTGGCCCCATGTGTGTCGGCCTGTGTCGGCCATCGTTGCACCATCTGCATCGTATGGAAGGGCACAGGAGGACCACCATACGTTGGCGCTGACACACGTTCTGAGGATCATTGAGAGATGCCCTCCACGTGCGGTATCTTTTTAGAGAGGGCCGCCCCCTCGCCCTGACCCCTCGAGCACGCCGCGAGAAGGCTGCAGATGCGAGTCGTCGTCTTCGCCGCCGCCGTCGCCGTCGTCGATTTCGTCTTCGATTTCGTCGCCGATTCCGTCGTCAACATCGATTTCGTCGTCGTCGTCTTTGCCGTCGTCTGGGGGGAGGGGATTCTCTCTGCGCTGCCGAGCTCGGTTCCTGTCGTGCCAGTTCTCGGCAGGGGTGGACGAGGCAGGCCGAGCGGAGGGCGCAGGAGGTGGAAGAGACAGGCCGAGCGGATCGACGACTGTGCCGAGTCACCAGCCCCTGGAGCCGGCGACCTCTTTCCTGGGACCGGTGTTTTACGCTAAGTGGTTTCTCGGTGCTCACGCAACGGGGGTCAGCGCTAACAGGGGTCAGCCAGTCCCATCTGGCTGACGCGAGGTTGGGAGCCACATGGGGCCGATTCCTCTTGTCCGCCGTCCGTTGGCCCGGGATGGAGAGCTACTAAGCGACTGGCCAGGCATCGCGACAGGGCCATGACCGACCCGGGTCTGCGCGGTCCTCATGCCGGAGCCTCTGTGTAATACCGTTGAATTCCAAATGCAGGGATTCAGTATTAAAGTCCACGATGTGTTCATGCACTCATTTATTCATAAATTAATCATGTATTAAGAATCCGATATTGTTTGGAAGTCCTATGTATCAAACATTGCCCTGTAGTTTCTTGCCTGGTTCGCTCGACGCGCGAAGTGCAGGTGCGTGTATTAACAGGTGCGCAGCGCTGTCCTTCGAATCAATGCCGCGGTGCGGTCACACGAGACAGTGCCACTGAGCAGCAGACATTGTGACCTGACTGCAGGCAGCTTTGCAATCGTGATCGCACTGTTGGCAAACCAAGACGCCCGAGGTGTCACCTGTTTGCGTCCTGCGAGAGCACCCGCCCGTCTCATCAAGGCATCGCTGGGAGAGTGGATGTGCTGGTTCGATTTCTGTGTAATTCCTAAGTTTTGAGAGGAGAGCGATCATGGGAAGAGTGTCTTGCATGCAGCTATCAGTTGACGAGTGCGGCAGGGATGACGACCAGCGTTGTGGGCTCAGCGAGAATGGAGCGGACGATTGTCCAGACTTGTTACAGACGCTGCGTTTGTTGATTTAACATCTCCAGGCAGGGCATGCATCCACGGGTTCTTGCTTGGTCTTCTAGCTTCAAGCTAGGCCCCCAACAGGTCAATCCGGTGGGATGTTGGGCTACCCTTGGGGTTGTTGAGGCAAACTCGGAATGCTTTGGGGAGCTGTTTGGGCGCAACCTTCAGGCCAAGGAGCGAGGAGAGAGAGGAGGGTCGGCAACTTGTTTTCTCCGACATTCCGTGGGATTTGGCCTTCGTTTCGAATCCGTCTCGCGCCTCACTTCTCCTGCATCCTCCCTCCCTTTCCCATGGTTTTATGTCGGGCCTGTCCCCCTGCAGGGGGATTTTCGACGAAAAATAAAAAATACACCAAAAATAATCAAAACATTGTTCAAAAATAGTCGGGGGACGATTTTTTTTTAGTATGTTTGACCTTTTTGGTGCATTTTTAGAGATTTTTTATTTTTCGCCGAAAATCCCCCTGTAGGGGGATACGCCCCACTTGCCCCTGGTTCCTCCCTTCTTCCGCGTCGCCCTCCCGTCCCTGCTTCTGCCCTTCGCATGCCGACTTCGTCGCATCCCTCCCGCGTCGCGTGTCCCCGAAGGGAGCTCCGCCGACGGCCCGGGTTGCAAGCTTTGCATGGCGGCCGCCCGCCCAGTTCGGCACGCCTCTCGCACGTTTCGTGGCCCCTTTGAGAGCGCCGCCGGAAGGCCCCCGATGGCAGGGTTCGCATGGCGGCCACTTCCTCAGTCGGCAGCCCCCTCGCGCGCTTCGTGGCCCCATAGGGTGCTCCACCCAAGGCCCGTCCAAGGAGTCGGACAGCCGAGGAGGCCAGGCGTGCGGGCTAGCTTGTGCCGCCCCACGAGGCCGAGCGAGGGCTGTGGGCTACCGCCAGAGCGCGCGAGCTCGAGGACCGCATGGTCACGCGCGCGAGGAGGTGGGGGTGCGCCTCGGACCAGTCGGCGAGGAGTTGGCGCGCCGACACTGGATGCTGGAATGCACGGCATACGTCGCATCGTTGCTCCAGTCTGACGAGGTGGAGGTCCTCATGGGGCTGTGGGGCGCCCCGGCTGTCGTGGAACGCAGGCGCCTGGCGGAGAAGATCCTCGAGTGTGCACGGCAGCGAGCGATGGGCGACCGAACCCAACGCTTGCAGAGAGTGCAGAGCCTTGACCAGCGTCACCCCAACATACTAATACTATATGTGCGTCGCCCCCCTTGGCGACGCGCGCACCGAGAAATCTTGTAGTATAAGCTCCGTGGCTGGCGCTTCCTGGCCGTACCGCTCGGGGAACGACATATTACAAGATGGGTCTACTGTATGTTCGGGTCGGACGCGCGCCTCCAAGGAGGACATATGGTATTTGTATGTCTCTGTGCGTCCCTCTTAAGGGCGGCGCGCGCCTGGACGAGGAGGACCAGCTTATGACTGCAGCGCGGACGGCCAGCGCGATTCTTAGCGGGGGCGCTGCCCAGGGGCCCCAGGACGCGGCGGCGGCCCAGCCCCGAGGGCACCGCCGGCGGCTTGCCGCCACGGCGCAGGCGATGGACTAGGGCGAATGAGCTTGTCATGAGGACCCTGGTCTCAAGTCGAGCATGCCCCTCTACAGGAGGAATCTTCAAACATATGTTTGAATATAATATGGGGACGATGTTTGGAATATGTTTGATAATTTGGTGAGTTCTTTTGAAGTTTCGCCCAACATCTGCCTGTAGGAGGACATGCCCGACCTAACCCTGGTCCCAACGAGCGGGCCCCCACCTGGCCTGGGAGTCGGCCAGTTGGGCAGCTCGGATAGAGCTAGTCGGCTCGATTCGAGCACCGACAGCTCTGAAGCAAGCGGCGGCCGCGGAGCAGGGGGGTTAGCCGGAGGCACAGCCGCTGCGGCGGTGGCAGCCGCAGATGCTATGGCGGCGCTGGCGGGCGCCGTGGCTGGTGCGGAAAGAGGCGCAGATCACGATGATGCCGCACCGACAGCTGCAGACGCCGTCCCGAGGCGCGACCCCTCCAAGCACGGGTTGGTCACGGCGAAGTGCGATGTCAGTGGCCCCCAGGCTACCCACGGGCTGGAGCGCCGTCGGTCGGGGCTCGACACGTAGAACGCCCGCAGGCTCTCCGCGAAGACAGCAGCGGCGCAGGCCTCCGCTCTCCGCGAGAAGGGCAGCCGACCCTCTCGGCTGCCAGCAGAGATGGCTCTTCGGCCCGCTGGGGCTCCGGCGACGGCACTGGAGGCGGCGAAGGCGTACGGGGACGAGCTGCTGACAGAAAGGGCATCAGCATCGGCTCTTTGGCACGCTGGTGCCGTGGGCGGTGGCGCTTGCAGCAGCGAGGGCGCACGAAGATGGGCTGCAGACAGAGGTGCACGGCGACCACGAGGACGACGACGGCGCGGCGCTGGCGGGCCCTCGCGAGTGCGATGTGAGCCACGCTGCTGGTGTACACGTTCTGCCTGGCGGTGCTGGCGACGCGCAGCCGGCCCTGGAACTCGGGCCGCTGGGTCCGCCAGGGCAGGGCACGGGGGTGCTGGGAGCGGGCCCGGCGCCCCCAGCAGAGGCACGGGGGCGGCCGAGGTCCCCAGCGGGTCTGGCTCGCTGGGCGCTGAGGGCGAGATGGGCCACGAGCTCCGCACCGTCTTCGGCCACGTGGCGTGGCAAGGTGTTCAAGGGCAAGCTCCGCGGCCTCGGGCCGGCTTGCGAGAAGACCACGGCCAATGAGGCTGCGAGGAGCAGGTGGCGGAAGGCCAACACGACGATGTTGATGATGATGTTGATGCTGATCATGATGGTGGTGGTGGTGATGATGATCATGATGATGGTGGTGGTGGTGATGATGATGATGGTGATGCTGCTGATGATGATGGTGGTGATGATGAGTTTGATGATGATGATGATGCTGATGATGATGATGATGATGATGATGATGGTGGTGATGGTGATGGTGATGGTGATGGTGATGATGATGCGGATGATGCTGATGCTGATGATGATGATGATGATGATGATGATGACGATGATGATGATGATGATGATGATGATGATGATGATGATGATGATGAATATGATGAATATGATGGTGATGGTGATGGTGATGCTGCTGATGGTGAACAGCGAAAGGCCGCTCACATGAGCGGACTCCTGTGCGTGATGCTCGTCTGTCTCGGAGCCCCTCGCGTGCAGGCGCCTGGCGAGCCTGCGTCGGGCAACCTGTCGAGGATTGGCCGTCTGCCAGCCTCCAGCGCCGGGTCAAGTGGGTGCGGTGCCCGCCGCAGTCCGCAGGAGCAGAACGGAGCGCGTTGCGCGCTCTGCTGCGTCTTGAATGAAAAAAGGCCCACCGTAGCGGGGCTCGCACGGTGGCCGCCTCCCAATTCGGCACACCCTCGCACGCTTCGTGACCCCGTAGGGAGCTCCACCGAAGGCCCCAGTACAGGATTCGCATGCATGGCGCCAGCCCGCCTGTACACGCACACACACACACACACACACACACACACACACACACACACACACACACACGCACACATACGCACGCACACACACGCACACACGCACACACACACACACACCTGAGACGCACACGCCTGCGCAGGATTCGCATGGTGGCCATCTTCGAACTGTGTCGGGGCGCTCGGGCCGTCTGACGCCTTTGAGGGCCGTGTTGTGGCGTCTGTGGGCCGTCTTGCGACCCTCCTGGGCAGCGCCGCATCAGAGGCACCTTAGGCAGTGTTGGGGCCATATTGGTGCCCTCTTGGGGCATTCTCCGGCCGTCCTGGGGCCCTCATTGGGGCCCTTTAGGCCGTCTTGGAGTCACCTGGGAGGCATATTGGTCAGCATCGGTGGCTTGATGCGTCGTCACGAGGCCATATTGGGCCATCTCATGACCATCGCTTCCAATTGTGAGTCATCTTGAGGCCAGATTGGGCTATCCTGGGCGTGGCCACTTGGAGCCGTCTCGGGGAGTCTTGGGTTTTTCGCCCGCAAGCCTCCCGAGAATGCTTCCGAGATGCCAACATCATTCAGTCACCTGAAGTTGTTCAGCGGTTCTGTCCACAAGCCAGCTGGGGGATTCAGATTAGTTCCGCCCCGTCAGTACCCGATCGCTCGCCTTTCGAAGCTGTCCTGGGGTGCTCTTGATCGCTCGCTTCTGTCCGTCTGGGGGCGCTCGGGGGCCACTTCTTGGGACTCTTTTAGGCGACCCGGGAGCCAACTTGAGGCTTCAAACATCCATCGCCAACGAAAAAGCGACGAGGAAGCAACTCTAGGGGAACAAAACGTTGCGTCTAAACTAAACTCGTTGCGTCGCTGGACGTGTTTGAACGGTGTTGGCCTCTTGGGGGTAGCCTTGGGACGCTTTGTCGCCACTTGGAACAGTTTGTGGAGGCATACTAGAAGCTGGATTCAACTATCTTGACGGCCACTTTGAGTTACTTCCAACCATCTCGGGGCCACCTTAGCCAAATCGGAGCCTCTGACACCTCGCGCCCCCACCCCCGCCAAAACCCAGTCAGGGAATATGGAGATTTGAATGAAACCCTTTGAGCCACCTACGCCCAGAGGTCTGGTGGGAACTTTACGGACATTTGCATGCAGTTGTAACCGATCACCTTGAACATGTTATTTTGCCGCGCCTTCAGCAACCAAGCTGATGCTGCTGAAACTTGTGATTACATAATGTTTGGGCACGGTCCCTCTTGCGCGCTACACGCAAGGCTCCAAGACAGGGTGACTGCTAGCGCGCGCGAATCGCATTCGATGGCTCTGGTTTCAAGTTTCGGCAGAAATGCCAAGCCCCCTTTCTTTCTCTTCTCTTCTTCCTCCCCCGGTTTCCAGCGTGATTTGTATCGATACGGGCCCCCCCGAAGTTTTGATTCCTCTCCTGTGTCGTGGTTGCTGGTCCTGGAGACCGAGAGCGGTTTCCAGACATCGACCACCGCAAAACAGTTCGGCCTTGTCAGAGTGGGGGCTCGTGCCAAGGAACACCCTGCTCGCTTCCAGGGTGTTCTGGGTTTCGGTCTCCTGTGAGAGTTCGCGTGGACTGGCCTCCACTGTATGTTCAAGCCAATGGAGGCCTGGGCCCGCCCCCCGTCGCTGGTTAGACGAAGGAGCGTGAGCATGGGAGTGAGAGGTCATGCTGGAGAATATAGCCACGGGAGGTCCATGCCAAGAAACACCCTGCTTGCCGCCAAGGTGCCCTGGGTTTCTTGGGTGTCGATGGTGTTTGTGCGATGGAAGGCGTGACGTTCCCACGCCAGACTTGCATGGACGTCCTGGGGTCTCAGGGTTGGGTCTCTTGCGGAAGGTTCCTTGTGGTCGGGCCTCTATCGCAAGGCCAGCGCGCCACACGTGGAGCGTCTGGGAACAGCGGGAGTTGGGCGCACTTGTCCTGATGCCCGGGTGCCAGCCAAAGTATGGAACCATATTTAAGTCGGGCATGCCCCTCTGCAGGAGGAAGATTCAAACATAGTCACAGAAGAGCCTGAGGACGATCTTTTCGATTCATTCATTTTTGTTGTTGATATTGTCGACTGTGTTTGGTTTTCTTCTTCATCCAACATCCACCTGTACGAGGACGTGCCCGACCTTAACACCAGATGTACTGAGCCTGGCGGGAGCAGGAGCAGCAGCAGCGGCGGAGGGGTGGCGCGCCTTGCGCGACCAGGCACCACGTGGAAGCTCAAGCGGGACACCGTCGACTTCATTGGGCCAGGCGCCATGCCACCCAGCAGTCTCGCGCCGCGCTTAGGTTCGCCATGGAGTACGCGGGTTCCCCTTTGGGGGGCTTTCTGCGGCATTTTAGAGCCTTTGGGGGGGCCTCACGGCGCCGTCGTGTGGCCTTCTTAAGACAACTGAGGAGGTTTGCGAGGCCGTTTGGGGGCCGTCTTGGGCAGTCATCGGGCGCTCTTGGCCCGTCCTGGAGCCCTTTTAGGGACTTCCTGGGACTTGTTGGAGCGATCTTGTCGAAATCCAAAAAGGCAAGAACGCGGAAACTTCTCAAACATCTGGCGAACAATGATTCTGGCCTCTTGGGATCCTCTTGGAGCCCTCTTGGGACGTGATGGGGACCTCATGGGCCGTTTGGAGGCCATATTGGACCGCCTTGGTGGTATCTTCAGTTTTCTTGAGGCCATTTTTTTGCGTCTCGGAGGCGTCGTGGAGGCAGAAGCAGGCTATTTATCCTGGGGGTCAACCTGGCCGCAGTGGAGGCCCCCGTGGAAGCCATCTTGGAGGCGTCGTGGGGCCCACCTTGGCCACCGGCGCGACCCCCAGGCTCGCTCTTCCCGAGGGGGCCCCCGCGCCGACCCGAGAGGCAGCCGCTCAGACATGGCGGGACCTCCCCCATGTCATCTGCATGTTGTGTTGTGCAGAGGGCGAGGATCAAGGGGAGTAGGAGGAGGATGAGGATGAGGAGGAGGAGGAGGAAGAGGGGGAGGAGGAGGAGGAGGAGGAGGAGGAGGAGGAGGAGGCGGCTCCGCGGTGGCGTCTCAGTGTTCCCTGGCGGTCAGCGGAGCCGAGGCCAGACCGCTGCCTGGGACGAAGCGCAGGGACCTGCAGCCACCGGACAGGGAGCACGCGGACGCCGATGAAGAGTGGACGTGGGGCAGGCTCGGCGGGGCTTCAGGTTGAGGAGTCCCAAAGTGTCTCGCAGAGGTTTCTTCGGCACGGACGGTTTGCTGCGAAGCTGCCCGCCTTGTTGATTGCCGCCGTCTCTCCCTTGCCTTGCTGCCTCCCCTCGTGCCGTACCCTTTGTACCTCCATCTCTGAACTCTCCCCTCCCATCCTTCCCCATACTCTCCTCCCCCCCGCATTGTATACATTTTCGGGACAGGTCGGCCGTCTTCGCCCGACAGTCGTGTTTGCTGCGGCTTCCTTCGCCGCGGTCGTCTTCGCCCAGTCGTCCTCGCCCGGTCGTGGTCGCCGCAGGCGTCTTCGTCATGTCGACTTCACCCAGTCGTCTTCGTAGTGGTCGTCTTCGCTGCGGTCGTCTTTGTGCGGTCGTCTTCGCCTGCGGTCGTCTCCCGCTAGCGGTCGTCTTCGCCGGTCGTCCTCAGCTGGTTGTCTTCGTTCCGTCGTCTTCGCCCAGCCATCTTCGCCGGTGGTATCTTTCGCCGTGCGTGGCCTCTCCCCGTGGCCTTCGTCGTCGCCGCTGTGCTCGACGTCGCCCTTGGCGTCGCCGTCGTCGTCTTCGCCCGTCGCCGGCGTCGTCGTCGTTCGCCGCCGGCGTTGTCCCCGTCGCACCCCCCCGCCCGACCTGCTCGTGTGGGCTGGCCCGCCCGACCCGCCCCTGCGGGTCCGCCCGCTCTCTTTGTTGCAGACCTGCTCGCTCGCTTTACCGTCGACCCGCATGGCGAGGATGGGCAGCCTTCCCGAGGGCATCCTTGCATGCTTGCCTTCCCAGGGGCAACCTTCCCAAGGTCCACCTTCCCAAGGTCCACCTTCCTAAGGTCCCTCCTTGGCCACTTTCCAAGGGCAACCTTGCCAAGGTCCATCCCTGGCCACTCTCGTTGGCCGCGCCCCGCTCGCAAAGCGTCGAGATGGCCTCCCAGGGCCCTTGCACCCTTGTCGCGACTCCTCGTGACACGGGCCGGCTGTATGGCATCCTGCGTCCCACCAGGGCCCGCCACCCCAGCCTGCCCGTGAGGATCTCGGCCCGCCGGACGCGCCCGGCAGGTGCCCGCCCGATTCACGGCAGGCCAGGGCCGGCCGGCCTCTCGAGGGCCGCCGGCCTGGAGCGTCGCGTAAAGTTGGGCCGGTCACCACCCACCAAACCACCCCAACCCAACCCGAAGGCTCAGATTTACCCTCGATTTCCAGTGGGGGGGGGGTTCGGGAAACATTGAAAAAACGCATGTGGAACCCTTCCCCCCCCAACCCGAGATTCGGGTCTTCGGGTTGGGTTGGGGTGGTCTGGTAGGTAGTCAGCTGGCCCAGGGTCCACCCGCTCGTGCGCAGGCAAGCACGCCCGTCTGTGTTTTCTGGTTCGGCCAGCTGCCGCAAGCGCCGACTGGTTCCGACACGGTGTGGACTGGTCCCGCCCCGCGGGTCGTCGGCGGGTCGCGAGGCTCGATCGGCAGTGTCAAGGAACCCGCTGAGATCGACGCGGGTGCAGGAGGGGAAGAGGATCGGGAGCGGAAGCAAGACAAACAGCATGAAGATACATTTCGGGAGCCCCGCGTGGATGTCTTGAATCTGCGCTGGAGCTCTCTGGCGGCGCCTCCAGCGCCGCCACGGCCGCGTTCCGCACGCCACGGGGGGCGACCGGTTGTTACTGTGGCCCGTTGGGTGTTAGTGTGGCCCGTTGGGTGTTAGTGTGGCCCGTCGCGCGGCGGGATGGGAGTTACTGTGGCCCGCGCAGGCCGCTCAATGAAAAGTACTGTGTAAAGGTATCTCATGTTAGATCTGGAATGATTGGCAACCCTGAAGGGAACGCACTCCCGCGCAGGCAAAAGTGGCCACAGTAACTCCCATCAGGAACCAACGTGGTAGTAGTGCTGTGTTAGTGGTGTGGTGGTCGCTGTGCTGTGTTAGTGGTGTGGTGTGGTGTTGGTAATGTTGTGTTAGTGGTGTGGTATTGGTAGTGGCGGGTTGGGCTGTATGCTGTGTTAGCGGTGGGGTGTTGGTAGTGGTGTGCTGTGTTAGTGGTGTGGTGTTGGTAGTGTTGTGTTAGTGGTGTGGTGTTGGCAAGGTTGAGTTGTTAGTAGGTAGTAGTGTTGTGGTAGTGGCAGTGGTGCTGTGGTAGTGGTGTTGTGGTAGCGCTGTTGTGTTGTGGTTGTGGTATTGTGGTAGCGGTGTTGTGGTGTTGTGGTAG
>CAUYUJ010014948.1:2820828-2860962 GCA_963575745.1 Prorocentrum cordatum | reverse complement strand
AGTAGTAGTAGTAGTAGTAGTAGTCGTAGTAGTAGTAGTAGCAGTAGTAGTAGTAGGAGTAGGAGTAGGAGTAGGAGTAGCAGTAGGAGTAGGAGTAGGAGTAGGAGTAGGAGTAGGAGTAGTAGTAGTAGTAGTAGTAGTAGTAGTAGTAGTAGTAGTAGTAGTAGTAGTAGTAGTAGTAGTAGTAGTAGTAGTAGTAGTAGCAGCAGTGTAGCAGTCGTAGTTCGGAGAGCCCAAGAGGCTCTTCCGAGAGCCCAAGAAGCGCTTCGGATGCCCCAAGAGGCTCTTCGGAGGCCCCACGGGGCTCTTCGGAGAGCCCAAGAGGCTCTTAGGCGGCTGCAAGAAGGTCTTCGGCGGTTCCAAGAGGCTCTTCGGAGAGCACCAGAAGCTCTTCCGAGAGGCTCTTCGGTGAAGGGGGGGGGGGCGGAGCCTTTTTGGACCTCCCCCCCCCTTCACCGTACTCGATAATTAATACACTCCGGAGGACCCCTGGCCATACTAACACCCACCGGGCCGCAGTAACAACCAACGGGCCGCGGTAACACCTTATCTCGCCACGGGGGGGGGGTCCGGCGCCGAGCCGAGAAACCCGCGCGGACTTCCAAACACTGATGTTTACGCAGTCTTTCTTTTTTATTTCGAAGAGCGGGGATGGCCAGGAAGGGGCCAAGAAGTGGGGTGAGGATGCGGACGAAGAGAAGGAGGAGGTGGAGGAGGGGTTGCAGGAGAAGGCAGGACAGGAGGGAGCTCGGAGGCAGGAGGGAGGACGACGGAGGAGGAGGGTGGGAAAGGGAGGGCGAGTGAATAATATGGAGGAGGAGGAGGAGGAGGAGGAGGAGGAGGAGGAGGAGGAGGGGAGGAGGAGGAGGAGGAGGAGGAGGAGGAGGGGAGGAGGAGGAGGAGGAGTGCGAGGGGGAACAGGCTACCGGAGAACGTCTTCTTGGACCCGAAGGTCGAGACGGCGACCTTCGGGCTGAATCCGGCGCTCCTGGGCCGTAATCTCGCTAGCCTGACCTTGCACATTCGGGCATTGCCTGCAGGGCGGGTTTGGCAGCGGGGGAGGGGGAGGAGGCGGAGGACGCGGTGGTTGAAAGAAGTTGATGCACGTACATGTGCAGAGCTCTCGACGGTGCAAGTATTGCACCGATGCATGAATTGCCTTCGGCTCTCAGCCACGAAACTCGCAAGCCTTGTTCAGAGGGTAGATTCCCTTCCTCGCTTTCGCTTCCAGGCGAAACCAAGTTAGACCCAAAGCATTCTCGTCAAGCAGCCTCACCGCTGCGGGCCACCCCACGGGTAGCTCAGCATCGTCCAGCTTCCCTCTGGAAGCCAGGGTTGTCAAAAGCGAGGTAGCTTCGTTCATGTTTCATCCCTGGCCGAAGAAATACTTTGCGTGCACAGACATCAGCTGCTGGAGATTCCCGCGCGGATCTCCTGGATCGGCACCGGGCCCCGGCCCCTGGCGCACGGAGCGCGCCAGGAGCGGCGCCAGAGGCGCCGCCAGGCTGGCACAGCGCCGATCCAAGAAATCAGCGCGAAGCTTCAAAGTTTATGTGCATGCCTGCACGACGATTAAAAAGATGTGATTTGATTTGATTTGATTTGTTGGGTTCCCTACGGTAGGTTCATGGCGTGTCGACCGGCGGCGACCCCGCCAGCGGCGTTCCATTTTTGAACGCCGCGGGCGACCCAGAATCGTTCGCCGTGGAACGGCTTGGACGCTTCGGAGACGGCCGATCGTTCGAGGCTGGACGTTCCCCCGCGGTGTCAGAAGCCCACGCCGAAGTCGGCACACCACGAACCTGGCGTGCTTGCTTCTGTTTCTCCCAACTGCAGGCCCCAGCCCGCCTCCCCCCCCCCAGCCCGCAGCAGAGGGCGCGCAGACGCCTCGGGCGTGGCGTCGTGCAGGGGCGACGACTGGCCGGGTGGAGAAGGTCAGGAGCAACAGAAGGACGTGCATCGCAGGCCCAGAGGTTGACACCAACACCGATTTGGGCGGTGTGCCTCCACCGACGGAAAAAGATCCCGATCTCGGTGATCGGGGTAATATTCTGACTTCCAAGGTGACCAGAATGTTATCACCAACACCGAAATCTAGGAACATCTTATCCCTGTGGAGGCATACCCCTATGTTGGTGTTGGTGCCTATTTCTAGGCCTCCAAGTACACCTACATGAATCCACGTTGGTGTCGAAAGTCAAGATTGCGCGAACGTTCGTATCACGAGGCCAGTCTCGCGGAACGTGGGCATGTATTCGTGTGCGTGGTTGGGCGCGTACGTCCTTTGTGGGCTCCCTTGAGAGGTGCACCTCTTACACCCTGAAGGGGCCCTGAAGGGGCCCCCTGGGGCCCAAAATAAGTGCGACGTGTGCACGTTCCCCCCCCCCTCCCTAACTTGTTGCCCCCCACAACGCCCCATAACTTTTTCCCCCCCTAACTTATTTCCCCCTATAACGCCCGAACGCCCTGTTTGCCTGCGGGCTCTGCCGTGGGCTCACCCGCCGCTGCCACGACGTCCTGCGCGTCGATGCACCCGCTCTCCGCCGGCGGGGGGGTGCAATCCTTGGCCTCCGGCGTCTCGTCACGGGCCTCCCAAGTGTGGTCCGAGTAGACGGGGTCGGAGGATCGCGCCGCGTCCCCGATGCATCGGCGATGCGGCTCGATGTGGAACCCGATTTTCTCCACGCCGACGTCGCCGATGCATCGCCGACGTCGTCGATCTATCGTCGATGCCTCGCCGATGCATCGGTGACGCGGCGCGATCTTCCGAGCCCATGTGCTCGGACCCCATCTGGGAGGCCTCTATACACGTGGAGGGGTGGATCGAGGGCTGCAGGGGGCCCTCCAGGGGACCCCTAATGCCCCGAAGGTGCGCGAAGAGTGCACCTCTGTCTTCATCCTCACCTATCGCCCCCCCCCCCCTTGGAGCAACACCCCCGATCGTCCCGCTTTCTGAGGGATCTCGCACGTGCCCTGGCGCACGACGACAAGCACGGCGTTCGGGGGGCGGCATGACGAATACCCCGACCGTGAAGTATGGCACGGCGCCTGCGCCAACGGATGCGAAACCCAGGGGAAGAGGAGACGAGCTTACCTTTTTGAGCACCCGCTGGAAGCTGCTCGCGCCACCAGCCTCCACACTTCCACACTCTCCACCTGCTCGGGGCACTCCTGCGCCGCCCCGGCCGTCGGCGGGGCCGGCGCTCCTGGCTCGGTGTGGTCGCGGTCGCGGTCCAGGGCCGCCAGTTCAACCGCCGCCTCGCTGGCGCCCACAATCGGCGCTCGCGCGCCTGAAGCAGCGCTCCGCACCCCACCACACATAAAACACACACACACAGGGAACCCCTTGGAGCGTCGTCTCAAGAGTTTTCCTGGCACCCTGAGGAGGAGGAGGAGGAGAGGAGGAGGAAGAGGAGGAGGAGGAGGTCATGGCCCCGGTCGGGAGAAGGGACGCCGTCGACGAGCGCGAAGGCTCCAGGGACGGTCCCTTGTATGGATTGCGGCTGAACAGGCTGTTACCGATCCCATTTCACACTGACGTGCGTGCTCGCACTCGTGTTTTCCTCCAGTTGCGTTGTCGCTCAGAAGCTATGCCTTTGCGCAAACGTCTGCGCTGAGGATGCAAATGCACAGCTTTGATTAGCATTGCAATGGCATTAGCCTTTCGGATGTACATCGACGTCCACGTCCCGAATTCGATCCGTGATATTATGGCTCATGTGCATATTCGCCGTGTTGCTAGCAACCGAGCTTGAGAACATGTATTTCGAATGTATGCCTGGTTGAGGATCGATTGTTCAGCCTTGGATCCAGTCAATCGAGCGTTGGGGCGACGCTCGTCGCTGGGGTACCCCCCCTCGTGCGCCAGTCACTGATACTTGTACGGGTACCCCATTCTCGAGGGGCCCGTCCGTTCATGCTCCTGCTCCTGGATGTCTTGCCGCGGCGACCGACGAAGGAGAGGATGGAGGAGGAGGAGGAGGAGGAGGAGGAGGAGGAGGAGGAGGAGGAGGAACGGGAGCTGGAGGGAGGTGGAGGGCCGGGAAGGGGAGGAGGGCGTGGAAGAGGCGGCGGGGGAGCCCCCTCGCCACCCGCCTCTGCCTCAGGTGTCGCGGCCGGGCGGCGGCAAGGGCCGGGGCAAGGGCCGCGGGCCCGCCCCGCAGCCCCGCGCCGCGGAGCCCGCCGCGGCGAGCCCCAGCGCCCCACGGCCCGGCACGGCGGAGCCCGGCGCGGCGCAGCCGCCCCTGGGCGCGGAGGGTCCCGGCGCTCGGAGGAGGAAGCGGTTTACCAGCCTGGAACATATCCCTATCCCTATGTTTGACATCACCTCACCTCGATGCCGATCCTAAGGATTCCCTCAGCTTTTGAGGGCCTCTCCCTAAGATTGTCCTCGCTTTTTGCTCGCCCATCTTAGGGATAGGGATACGCTCGAGGCTGGTAAACGGTGCCCATGCCGCTGCCCTTCCCTCGTTTTCCCCTTGTCGTCGCCACCAGTGGCTTCGCCGCGGAATTCTGGGCAGAAGGCACCCCGGGAGAGGTCCGGTTCGCGGTATCGGTATTCTGGGTTTCTAAATAAGCGTGGGGGGGTATCCCCCGACGGGGGTCAACCTCGCCTTGTCGTCGCGCCGCGACGGGGGTCGGAGCGCCTTCGGCGCGCGGTGGCTGCCCGCGACGGGGGTAGATGTGGGGCTGTCAGCGGGGTTGACGCCCCCCCAATGCTTATCAAGAAAGTCGGAGTACCTTTTAGTGTCCCCAGGCTCGGGCGAGCCCAGCTTGGGGAAGCCCGCAGCGGGCAAGGCTGTGGCGGGCAAGCCTGGCGCGGGCAAGCCTGGCACGGGCGAGCCCGGCTCGGGGAAGCCCGCGGCGGGCAGGGCCGCCGCAGGCAAGGCTGCAGCGGGCAAGCCCGCGTCGCACGAGCCTGGCGAGGGCAAGCCCGCAGTTGGCGGGAGCAAGCCCGGCGCGGGGAAGCCCGCAGCGGGCAAGCCTGGCGCGGGGAAGCTGGGAGCGCAAGCGGCCGGCAAGGGTCGCGGAGCCGAAGGCCTGGGCGGCCCGCGAGTTCTGCTTGGTGCGAGGGGGGATCGAGGATAGCATGAAGTCGGGCATGTTGCTCGACAGGAGGACTCCTCAAACATAGAGTACGGGGACGATGTTTCTAGAGATTCAAATGTTATTGACTACGTGTCATGTTTCGTTTAACATCTGCCTGTAGAGGACATTCCGACCTAAGCATAGCAGATTCGATGATCAAGGTTCGGTGATGTGTCGTTCGTTTCCGATCGGCTTTCTTCGCCACGGCGGGACTCCCCGTCGACTTTCCCGGTAAGGCGCACCCCAGAAGAGCAGGGGAACGAACAATGACATAAACATAAGAACTCGGAGGTCCGCGCGGATTTCTCGGTTCGGCGCTGGACCCCCCTCCCTAGCGCGTTGAGCGCGCCAGGGGCGGCGCCGGAGGCGCCGCCAAGGGGGTCCAGTTTTGAATTGTTATGTTTATGTGTATGCCATTGTTCGTGTTTTTTTGTATGTTTATTTCGTTGTTCGTTTCCCTAAGGAGTCGTCATGTTTATGTCATTGTTCAGGCGCCCAGACCTCGGAGTTGTTATGTCGTGCTTTAGGCGCGCGGACCTCCGAGTTCTATGTTTATGTCATTGCTCGTTCCCCTAAAGGGGCCCCGGGGGCTGCTGCACCTGGCGAGGAAGGAGGCACAGACCTCCTGTGGTTGTTGCAGGCTGGCGCCAGATGCTTCTCACTTCTCACGATGCTCGGGCCCTGCGGGCCGCTTCTGGGCCTCGTTGAGGGGCTTGTTTTCCACCACCACCACCGTAAGTTGGAGGGGGGAAGGAGGCGGAGGACGAGGAGGAGGAGGAGGAGGACGAGGAGGAGAAGGACGAGGAGGAGGACGAGGAGGAGGACGAGGAGGAGGAGGAGGAGGAGGAGGAGGAGGAGGAGGAGGACCCCCTCCCCCTCCAACTTCTGGTGCAAAGGGTTGAAAACAGGCCCATCGCTCGTGACATGCAAAGACGATTCCGACCAAACGCTCCACAGATTGGGTCGAGAGGTCTGGATTCCCACGGGAGGTCGCCGCGGCGATCGCGGCGGCCACAATTCGGGGCAAGGTCAGTGTCGAGGAGTGGCATGCCCCTTCCCAGCCCCTCCCGCGCTCTGTGATGTATGCGTGGCTCACAACGGCGCATATGGCGACAGGGAGTTCCAGATGTACGTCAAAACATGAGCAGCCATGTTCTTGGGATTTAGGGCTCGGCTACCGCGCACTCATTTCGCTGCATGTGTCACTGTGAGGACCGAGTGCGCCTCAGGATATCGCAACATGCCTTGCGTTCTTGTGATGCGTGGCGGCCGTGCAGGCCGTTCTCTGAAAGTGGCGATCACTACATTCCCACGTGGCCGACATAAGAAACGGGGGTCGATTGCGCCGACCTTCGCGCGCAAGCTACTCGCAGAAGGTCACTCGTACGCGCCCTCGATTCCAGTGTAGCGTGCTGCATTGGCGGCCCGCGCGAGCCGCGGCGTGAGGTCGCCATGCCATCTCGCGTAATAGCTGTTTCTGATCGTCGTTCACGTGCAACCGCTTGCTTGAAGGGCCCCTTCCCGCTGTAGCAATCCATGGGGGGCCTCCTTTGGCAACGTCCAATCTATGTTGGCCGCCCTCCTGCCCCACACTGCCACCTTGACATTGTTATTTTTGTCAGGCGGCTTACGCTATTCCGCCGACCCCCGGAAGGGGGAAGAAGTCACGGGCGAGGGCTTTTGAGGCCTCTTGGGGATCATTTGGGGCCTTCTTTTGGACCTATTATGGGCCTCTTCGGGCATGTAAGGTGTTTCTAGCACCACCGAAAGCACCACTTGTCCTGCCCGACACTGCCACATGGAGGTTGAGCCAGTTGAGCCGGGCTATGAAGCTATTCTATGACGGTTTATTTTTTGCGCACGATTCGAGCGTCCAACCGGCTACCACAATACATCGTCAATAGTCCCACCGTCCAGCTTTCCCAGAGGAGGTTTCATTACAAAGCCAAGTCGTCGGCCCGCGTGCTGGCCAGGCTGCCAGGAGATGTTTCGCACATGGCTCGACTGCTGTGAGGGCTTGTCGTAGGAAAGATCGTTCTTGCTACCCCCTGGCAATGACGGGTGTGCCCTGTGGGGGTGGGAGACGGCTTGTCACGTCACGATTCGCGCCGGCGCTGTCCGGGAATTTTGAAGCATTTCCCATTCTCAGACGGCGCCGGCGCGAATCGTGACCTGACCAGAGGCTGGCCCGCTCGCTCGGCGGTGCGGGGCCCGCGCCGTGCTGGAGGTCTCGCTGGCGTGGCCGCGGGGTCTCGCGGGCGAGACTTTCAAGCAGGGTGGCAGCAGGGCGTGGAGGTTCGGTAGCCCCTCAAGGCTGCAACTCGCGGAAGGATTGTGTGCCTTGTCCTTGGTGCCTCTGCAGGGCGTTCTCGTCGCCACAGCTTACCAGCCTCGAACGTATCCCTATCCCTAAGATTGACACGCCAAAAGGCGATGACAATCTTAGGGATTCGCCCTCAAAAAATAAGGGAATCCCTAAGATTGGCATCGTGATGAGGAGGTGCCCAGCATAGGGATAGGGATATGTTCCAGGCTGGTAAACAGCTGGATGGCGCGCCCCAGGTCAGGTCCGCGGGCCGACTGAGAGAGGGCGGCTGGAGCGACGGCGCGGCAAGGGGGCGGCGAGGGGGCCGCATCGAGGAAGCGCGAACACGGGCTGAGGCGCATGCCCGGCAGCAACTCCTGAGGGCCTTGCATGTGCCAGGGCCCCCGTCCTCGGAGTGAAGCCGCGCCCGTTAGCCTCTGGTAAGTAACCGAGGGGACAGCGCCGATCTGGCGTCGATCAGCGTTGATTCAGCGACGACCAGCGTCGACAAGCGTCGGTCAGCGTCGCTTCGCAAAAGCCAGGGAGATGGCACGGGAGGCCCCCGTGAGTTGCCACAGAAGCGTGACGGAGCAGCGTCGAGGCCACCTCGAGCGGCACCCCACAGACCCTCGCGGCCTCCGAAGGCGAGTTGTCGGAGCGGCGCCAGTCGAAAAGTAGGGAACGGCATGAGCACGAACTGCAGCTGGGCGCGCCCCTCTACGGGAGGACGATTCAAGAATGGTAGAGCAATGAGACGGTGACGATTTTGTCGAATCTTCTCTGGCTATTGTTGCTCACTCTTCGACTGTTCTTCAGTGTCCTTCCCGAGAGCCGCCTGTAGGAGGACGTGCCCAACATAAACATAAACGCTCGGAGACCGAGGGGAACTCATGGGGCCGGCGCGGCCCCCGCCCCTTGGGCTGTGTCGTCCGGAGAGCCAGTCCTACACGCGATGATCTCGTAGGTTTTCGGGGGAACGTACAGTGAGGGTCGTGACCTAAGGAACCCTAAATAAGGAACGAGGCCCCTTTTTTCCATAAGTTAATTTTCGATTTCCCATCGAAAACCAAAGGAAAGCCTGAGGCAAGCTGTGAAACACTTAAGGAACGCGGAGCCCCTCCCCAACGAAAAGGGTTCCTTCTTCAGGGCCCCGACTGAACGACTCGAGAAAGCCGGAACTCGTGTTTGACGAAGTTTTTGGACGAGCGCGTCCTGGAAATTTCACGGTCTGGTTTTCGTGGGATGTGTGAAGAAGCGGGAGTTCGCGTCAATTTTCAGATTGGGTCTCGTGATTCTCATGATGGCCCCGTCAGGCCAACCTGAGTCCCGTACCCGAGTCTTACGTCTTCTCGATGTTTGTAATCGCTCCGCGAGAATTGCTCGCTGTTGCCGCGCGCTGCCCGTGCGGCGGCCTGGGGCGCGTTTTGCGAGACACCACCAGCCCGAGCGACGGGCATTTTTTTTTCACGAGGAGGCGTGGCTTGGGACAGTTCCAGCGTTGTGCTCTTGTCCCGCACGCCCTGGAGCTGCCGGCCTCGCCTTGAGTCGGGCCTGTCCCCATACAGGAGGAATCTTCAAAAGTAGTCAAAGGTTGGCAATTTTCCACCGTAAAGCGGCGGTGGATCACGCTCTCTCGTCTTTGAAAGAGCGTGTTCTACCGCTGCTGGCGGAAAACCGGGGGGGGTCACTACCGGTTCGAACCCCTCCCCCCCCCCCCCCCCCTCCGGAAAACCGGGGGGGGGTCACGGTTCGAACCCCTCCCCCCCCCCCCCCTGCTCATCATGAAAAGGGGGGGGGGTCACTACCGGTTCGAACCCCTCCCCCCCCCCCCCCCCTCCGGATCCGGAAAACCGGGGGGGGTCACTACCGGTTCGACCCCCCCCCCCCCTCGAAAACCGAGTGGGGGTGCGGACAGTGGTGGGGACGGTGTTGGTGGGGACAGTGGTGAGGGGATAGCGGGACAGTGGTGGGGACAGTGGGACAGTGGGACAGTGGTGGGGACGGTAGTGGTGGGGACAGTGGTGGGGACAATGGTGGGAACAGGGGGGGACAGTGGACAGTGGTGGTGACGGTGGTGGTGGGGACAGTGGTGTGGGGACAATGGGAATGAGGTGGAAACAGTGGGACAGTGGAGGGTACAATGGTGGTGGGGACAGTGGTGAAGGCGGTGGCGAGGACGGCGGTGGGACAATGGGACAGAGGTACAGTGGGGACAGTGGTGGGGACAGTGGGGACAGTGGTGGGAACAGTGGGACAGCTCAGTGGGACAGCGGAGGAGTCAGTGGGACAGTGGGGACAGTGGGGATAGTCGGGCAGTGGTTGGGGCCGTGGAGACAGTGGGGAGAGTGGAACCGTGGTGGGAACAGTTCTGGGGACAGCGGGGACAGTGCGACAGTGGTGGGGCCACTGGTGGGGACAGTAGGGGCGGTGGTGGAACCAGTGGGGACAGCGGTGGTGAGGACAGTGGTGCTGGGAACACCAGTGGGGGATGTGATGCGGACGGTGGTGGGGACCGGGAGTCGTTTGCTGGCGGTGAGTAGGGGGGGGGGGGGGGGGGGGGGGGGGGCGAACCGGTAGTGACCCCCCCGGTTTTCGGATCCAGAGGGGGGGGGGGGGGAGGGGGTTCGAACCGGTAGTGACCCCCCCCGGTTTTCGAGCGGGAGGGGGGGGGGGGGGGGAGGGGTTAGGGGAGGGGGTTTTGCCGGGGGAAGGGGGGGGGGGGGGGGGGAGGGTTTTCGGAGGGGGGGGGGGGGATTTTCGGGGGGGGGGGGGGGCGACCCCCCGGGTTCCAGAGGAAAAGGTTGGCAATTTTCCACAGTAAAGCGGCGGTGGATCACGCTCTCTCTCTGGTCTTTATACATGTATATATATATATATATATATGGACTATACTTCTTGTCGTCCAACATCCGCCTGTAGGAGGACATGACTGACCTAAGCCTAACCTCGAAGAAGAGCACATGCCATAAACAGAAACTTTTGGCGCTCCGCGCGGAGTTCTTGGATCCGCGCTGGGGACCCACGGCGGCGCCTCTGGCGCCGCCCCTTGCGCGCTCCGCGCGTCAGGGAGGGGGTCGGGTACAGCCAGGACCCCGGTTAAGGGTAGCCGGTTAGTGATTGTTCCTGGAAGCCCAAAATATGGATTGGAGTCACTGAACCAAGTCTGCCGCAGCTAATGCTGTTCGGGTTACGGCAATTCCAGTTAAGGGAATGGGCTGAAACGCCCCGATGTGCCATAAGGCGGAGGCCCGACCAAAATTACCAAAATTACCGGAATTACCTTTACCAATTATAGAAACACACACACATTTTCCAGACAGGTAGCATACCAATAATTCAAATGGTGCGTTTTTGGGGAACCGTGCGCAACCAATAATTCAAATGGTGTGTTTTTTTGGGACTCTGTGCAACAAATAATCTCCCACCCGACAGGTTGGGGTTGTTAGATTTCAAGAGCAGCCCCCCCGGCCCCAACGCCCCCTCGACGAACATGGCAGCACAGAGCCCGCCCATTACCACCCCCACCACCACACACCGCACACCACGCACCACACACCACCACCGCCACCACCACCACCACCCACACACACACACACCACACACCACACACCACACACCACACACACCACCACCACCACCACACCACCACCACCACCACGACGACCACCACCGCCACCACCACCACCACCACCACCACACCAGGCACACACACCACCACCACCACCACCACTACCACCACCACCGCCACCACCCACCACGACCCACACACACACACACACACCACGCACTAAGGTCCAAAACCACTTAGAAAAATGATGACCCCCCTTCCCCCCCCCCGTATTCCGACTGCCATTAATTCGAATCCGAATATTTTTTCCCAACCCTCCTGGATGGCACGGCCGGCACAAGGCCTAAGAACTTCGGTGTTTCGGGGAGGGTACCCTTATGTTCTTCGTTTTTGTTCCATGTTCTTGTGCACCCTGGGGGAGGGTATCCTCGATGTTCTTCAGTTTGGCGCCATCATTCCTCCGTTCTGACAAAGCTGGGGTTCGCGGCTCACGATTCGGCTATGAGCGTCCGCGGCGGGGGCGGGACCCTCCATGTTCTTCGGTCCCGAAGTCAAGGTGCAGCCTTCAGCAACCGCGTGCCCCTTCATGATGGTGGTGCGATTGCAATCACCCTCGCATGTTCTTAGGGGACTGTTTGGCGTTGGTGGGCTTCGAGCTGCGGGGCTTAGGGCGTGCGGATGCAGGCTTGATTGAGGCTACGTACGCACGTAGGCCGCAGGGCTCGCGCGTCCGCGGCGCGGGCAGGACCCTCCAGGTTTTTCGGTTTCGATGTCAAGGTGCGGCCTCCAGCAACCGCGTGCCCCTTGATGATGGCGGCGTGAGTGCAATCACCCTCGCATGTTCTTAGGGGAGAACTTGGCGCTGGTGGGCTTCAGGTTTCGGAGAGTAGGGTGCGCGGCTGCAGGCATGAGGCTAGGGCGGGCGGGCGAAGCCACGCGCAGCTTCCTGGGCTGCGGCAGGGCTGAGAGGTTGGATGTGCGGATGACGTTCAGGACGTAGCGCTGACGTCGGTCCTATGCTAAGGCCCATGGGGTAGGCCGCAGGGCTCGCGCATCCGCGGCGCGGGCAGGACCCTCCATGCTCTTCGGTCTCGATGTCAAGGTGCGGCCATCCGCAACCGCGTCCCCCTGGATGATGGTGGCGCGAAAGGAATCGCCCTCGCATGTTCCTAGGAGAGAGTTTGGCGGTTGTTGGGCATCAGAGCGGGGTATGTGCGCGCGTGCGTGCGTGCGTGTGTGCGTGTGTGCGTGCGTCCTTCCGAGGGCCACGCAAAACTTGACATGCGCGTCTGCGCTGCCGAAAGCGAGTTAAGAGGCCCGCGTTGTCAGCAATAGGAGAGTCGCCATGTTGGCTTGGAAAATCAAAGTGAACCTTCAGCGTCGCCAGTCAGATTTCCAAGTTAGCATGGGCTCTGGCGCATGTGTTCAGCAACGGCGCATGCAACCACTTCTCGCGCGCGCCTGCGCCGCCGCGCGCGCGGCGGCGCCGCCGCGCGCGCGGCGGCGCAGGGGCGTGGGGCGCTCAGTGTTATCAGCAGTAGAAGAAGCGCCATGTTGGCCTGGAGAATCAAAGTGGACCACTAGCGGTTGCCGATTGGATTTCCAAGTCAACATGGGTTCTGGTGTACGTGTCTTGCAACGGCGTATACAACAACCCCTCGCGCGCGCCCGCGCCGCCGCGCGCGCGGCGGCGCGTGCGCGTGGGGCGCCCCGCGTTATCAGCAATAGAAAAGTTGCCATGTTGGCCTGGGAAATCAAAGTGAACCCTTAGTGGTTGCCGATTGGATTTCGAAGTTAACATGGGTTTTGGTGCATGTGTTCTACAACAGCGCAGACAAACACTCCTCGCGCGCGCCTGCGCCGCCGCGCGCGCGGCGGCGTGTGCGCGTGCGGAGCTTCGCGCTATCGGCAATAGAAGAGTCGCCATGTTGGCCTGGAAAATCAAAGTGAACCCTTAGCGGTTGCAACTTGGATTTCCAAGTTGACATGGTTTCTTGTGCATGTCTTCTGCAACAGCGCGCGCAAAACTCCTCGCGCGTTCCTGCGCCGCCGCGCGCGCGGCGGCGCGCGCGCGCGAGAAACGCCGCAGCGCCAGCAATAGGACAGTTGCCGCGTTGACTGGGGAATTCAAAGGGAGCCCTTGGAAGTGGGCAGTTTGATTTCCAAGTTAACATGGGTTTTGGTGCATGTGTTCTGCAGCGGCGCATGCAAACACTTCTCGCGCGCGCCTGCGCCGCCGCGCGCGCGGCGGCGCAGGGGCGTGGGGCGCTCAGTGTTATCAGCAGTAGAAGAAGCGCCATGTTGGCCTGGAGAATCAAAGTGGACCACTAGCGGTTGCCGATTGGATTTCCAAGTCAACATGGGTTCTGGTGTACGTGTCTTGCAACGGCGTATACAACAACCCCTCGCGCGCGCCCGCGCCGCCGCGCGCGCGGCGGCGCCGCCGCGCGCGCGGCGGCGCGTGCGCGTGGGGCGCCCCGCGTTATCAGCAATAGAAAAGTTGCCATGTTGGCCTGGGAAATCAAAGTGAACCCTTAGTGGTTGCCGATTGGATTTCGAAGTTAACATGGGTTTTGGTGCATGTGTTCTACAACAGCGCAGACAAACACTCCTCGCGCGCGCCTGCGCCGCCGCGCGCGCGGCGGCGTGTGCGCGTGCGGAGCTTCGCGTTATCGGCAATAGAAGAGTCGCCATGTTGGCCTGGAACACATGCACCAAAACCCATGAGTTGCGCCGCTGCAAAACCCAGAGTTGTTGGGGGCGCCGCGGGGTTGGGGCGAGAGCTCGCGCGCGTGCATGAGTGCCAGGGCGTGAGACGTGGCGCTGAGGCCCACTGCTAGAGCCCTAAGCTGGCCGCAGGCCTCGCGCGTCCGCGGCGTGGGCAGGACCCTCCATGTTCTTCGGTCTCGGTGTCAATGCGTCGCCTCCAGCAGCCGCGCGCTCGTGGATGACGGCGGCGCGGAGACGCACACCCTCGCATGTTCTTGTTTTGGGGCAACAGCAGCCTGGAGCTGGGCCTAGGGTGGCGGGGGCCAGGCCGCGCGGCCGCGGCCTTGAGTCTGGGGCGAGCAGGCGAGGTCGCGCGAGGCTCCCTGGGGCGCCGCGGGGTTGGGGCGAGAGCTCGCGCGCGTGCATGAGTGCCAGGGCGTGAGACGTGGCGCTGAGGCCCACTGCTAGAGCCCGACTAAGCTGGTCGCAGGCCTCGCGCGTCCGCGGCGCGGGCAAGACCCTCCATGTTCTTCGGTCTCGATGTCAACGTGCTGCCTCCAGCAACCGCGCGCTCGTGGATGACGACGGACGCGCGGAGGCAGATCCAGGGCACAGGAACGCAGCGTGGGTCTCGGGGGGCGGGGGGGGGTCAGGGCTTCGGGGTTGCGTGGTCCAGGCTGTGCAGTCGAAGGCTTTAGGCTGGGGGCGCAACCATATGCGTACTTACGCACGTTGGCTCGGAAGTGAAGGTCGGGGACACCTCGGAAGGGCGTCCTCGACGTCCTTCTGGTTTGGGGTACCTTGGCCCGCGGAGGGTCTCATGTTCTTGTCCGATGTTATTGTGGCCTTGTTCCGGCCGTATTCGTTTTGAATAAGGGACTGTGGTCTCCACCTTCCTTCCTCCCGCCTCCCTCCCTCCTCCTGCGTTTTGCTTCCTACTTTATTCCCAACCCTCCTTGGTTGGGTATTCGTTGGTCCGCTCGATGGTACCAGGAAACGATGTTCTGCGAAGACACAGGAAGAAAAAAAACGGAGACATGTATATGTTGCATATAAATACGTTATGATATAAGCTGTGATATTTCATACCATGACACATTCAGACACAACATGAAACTGTATGTTTATATAATCAGGGAAATATGCAGCCCGGAAGCGCGCGCAGGGGAAAGGGCACTGCAAGCATATATTGGGGCCCGTGGCGGCCCACTAGTTTTCGAGCGGCCGAGGCCACACCACGATAGGGGGTAGTGACTTCCAAAGCTTGGGGTCATTACACCTTGTCAACTGCAGACTTCGGCCGCTCGAAAACACGGGCTGCGCCTGGGTCGCAATTCTCTGTGCTTGCGCCCTCCTTTCCCTCCTTTTTCCTTGCCTCCTCCCCTTTTTCCTCCTCCTCCTCCGCGTCCTCCTCTTCCTCCTCCTCCTCCTCCTCCTCCTTCTCTTGTTTCTGGCCTCCCCAGGGCCTGCCCCAGGGGCCGAGGCATCCAGAGACGTCCGGCGACTTCCGGAGGTCGTCTTCGTCGTTGCCGTCGCCGTCGTCGTCGTCGCCGTTCAGTCGACCGAGGTTCAAGGATCGAGGCTCGAGGATCGAGATCGGAGGATCGAGGTTCGAGGATCGCGGTTTTGGGGTGCATTCGGTCCTGGCGGCGAGAAAAGGCAGGCCTTGGAGCTAGAGCAGGGCGAGCGACGCTGGAGACCCACTGGGTCGAGTCTGGTGAGAGGACTTGCGCTGCCTCCTGGGTATGCTCTCGATCCAGTCTCGTCCTATTGGGTCTTCGGCGTTCCCTTCGCTAGCCCTGTTCGTGCTCCCGGTTGCTTTTCGCGCTGCTCCGTTCCCTTGGCGTCCCCCCCCGCTCCCCCCTCGTAGATTTCGCTGTCTGGGCCCTGTCAGGGCCCCCCTTGGGGACAACTGGCGCCTCGCGAAGCTTCCGGCGATCTACGGGGGCGTCTTCGTCGCCGCCGCCGCCGTCGCCGCTGTCGCCGTCGCCGCCGACCGAGGTTCAAGGATCGGGGCTCGAGGATCGAGTTTTGGGGATCGAGTTTCGAGGGTCGAGGTTTTGAGTTGCATTTGGCGTTTGCTTTTCGTGCTGCTCGATTCCTTCCGTGCCCCTCGCCCCCCATTCGCCCCCCTCGTAGACTGCGGGCGGAGGCAAAAGCAGGCGCGGAAATGAACCCTGAAATTCTTGACGCTTCGCGTATCCCCACCAGCCCATCCAGAAACGACGCCCAGACGAGATGAGGCGATGAGGGAAGTGTGGGAGCAAGAAGGGGACAGCCGAACCGAGCGAACGAGGGATGGGGAGAAGGAGGAGGCTGGATGGATGGATGGATGGATGGATGAGGGCGTGGGGAACTGGATGATGAATAGGAGGAGGAAGAGGAGGAGGATGAGGAGGAGGAGGATGAGGAGGAGGAAGAGGAGGAGGAGGAGGAGGAGGAGGAGGAGAGGAGGAGGAGGAGGAAGAGGAGGGAAAGGAGGCGGAGGAGGAGGTGGAGGGAGGAGGAGGAGGAGGAAGGGAGGAGGAGGAGGAGGAGGAGGAGGGAGGAGGAGGAGGAAGAGGATGGGGAGGGGGAGGAGGAGGAGGAACAGGCGGAGGAGGAGGAGGAGGAGGAGGAGGAGGAGGAGGAGGAGGAGGAGGTGGAGGAGAAGAAGGAGGAAGACGAGGACCAGCATAATAGCCAGAAACATAATGAATGCCTCTCGGATGTCTCTTGGAAGCCTTTGGAGGCCTCTTGGGGCGTCTTGGGGGTTTCTTGGCGGTCCAGGGAGGCTCTTGGGCGTCTTGGGGGCCTCGGGGGGGCCTCTTGGGGCCGCTTGGGGTCCTCTTGGGGGGCTCTTGGGTTGATGCGCTCTGATGAGCCACGATCCGCCTGTATCTGTAGGGGCCGCCAAAAAAAAAGAAAAAAAGAAGAATATTATTAATAATAATAATAATAATAATACTAATAATAATAATAATAATAATAATAATGATATTTAGTATAATAACGTATGCGATAATAATATATTCCATGTGAAAATATGGCAATAACAAATATTATAGTGCTCTCGTCGATTGGACTCTCGCCGAGCCTTTTTGGACTTATCTTGGGGCTCTGAGGGGCTCTCTTGGAGGCCTCTTTGGGCCTGTTTTAGGCCTCTCCGAAGAGCTCGGAAGATCTCGCAGGGTTCTCTCGTGGGTTTCATTTTTTCAATATGTTGAAGGGGAAAACGCTGTCGAATTTGGAAACTTGGGTTTTCTGTACATGTTGATAATTCTTGGGGGTTCGTCGTTTCGTTTGACTTCGGGGAGGGGCGGGAGGACGTGAACACAAATATGGCCGAACCCCTTCCCCCCCGCAGGGAAGTGAGGAGATCTCCCCGGCAGTTTTACGGCTGTGGGTTCCGTTTGTGGAAGGGGGCCGTCTGTCATATCGCCGCATCCCCCGTATTGTGTAGAGGATGAGGTACAAGAGGAGGAGGAGGAGAGTGAGGACGGGCCCGGGGGAGGAGTAATTTAGATGATGAAGGAGAAGAGAGCTGAGAGGGGGATTGAAAATAGTGAGCAAATCGGGGGGGTCGCGTGCCTTTAAAATTCGTGTTCTCGAAGGGGGAAACGCTCGCAAAAGTTTCGAACATCGTTTTTGGTAGATTCTGGAGATTGACGCTGGGGACCACATGTGTTTGGCAGAGTTTAGAGTCTCCGTGCTGCGCTGCACAACAGAGGGTTCTGCCAGGACGTCGCCACTGAAATGCACGCTCGCGCGCACCACGCCGCAGGCACACCACGGGGACACCTCCAGCACACCGGGCACAAAATCGCACCGACGCGCATAAACACGTGGAGCCACTTATGTGATTTGTATGAGACGTCTGCATGCTTTTGGCGTGTTGGCGGTGCTCGTTTCGCAGGTTAGCGCGGGGGAATTTGTTTTCACTCCCTTTAATGAAAACAACGGTTTCCCCCCAAGCCAGCCTGCAAACGAAGCCCCGCCAGCACACCTCAAAACATGCACACGTGTAGCATAAATTACGCAAGTGCTTTCACGTGTTCATGCGTGTCGCTGCGGTTTTGTGGCCTGTGTGCTGGTGGTGTGCCCGCGGTGTGCGTGCGGTGCGGTTTCCCATGACTTTTCCCGTGCCCGCGATGATCGTTGCCCTACGATTTTTCATGACTGTTCTCATGAAAACACAGGAGCTGCAATCCAAGAAATCGTTTCCGCTCTGGCCGAGGAGTGGTTTTCGGACGCCCCCGGAGGCCCATAAGCCGAGGTTCGGTTTACGCTTTTCGCTCTCGCCCCCTCGCAGCCTGGGCTTGTCGGGACATCGTTTCAAAGGGTTCAGAGGCCACGAGGAGCCTCAGACACACCCGTCGCCTGGTACGTGTCGTCTGTCCCGTGTGCCCAGGGAGGGCCCCGGACCCAACGCGGGCACACGACGGGCACACCGTTAACATTTACACGATTTTTGTGACCTGGCCCTTTCTGCTGCGAACCGCTGGTCAGAAAGTAGCGCTCTCCTGGTAGAATTGCACCTCCCGAGCATTGTGGAAAGCAGCCGTGCCAAAAAGTGGGGGAGGAATCGCTTCGCATTTTCCTTAAAGAAAGCGGACGAGATTCCTCCTGCGCTTTCTCCCTTGTGCACCGCCTTCCCAGCTTCTGAAGGCTCCAAAACGCAGGACGTTGACAGCATCTCGTGCTGCCCCGATTGCGGGCCGAATGTGATAGTGCCAGATGCAACGGTTTCTTTCGTGGTGTGCCCGAGCCCGGGCGCTCCAAAGGCAACAAACGCATCGTCCCACCAGGCATGCGGAGCGCGCTGGGCACACCAGATGACCAACGCACACAAGGCACACGGGGCACATCAGGCACACCAAACGCATCAGGCACACCAGGCACACGAGGCAGAGCAGGCACACCAAAAACACACTGTTCGGCCAATTGTTCGTGGCCCAAGCTGAGGTAAATGTTCCCTGTGGGTACCCTCCGTAACCATATTGGCTCAAGCTGAGGTGAATGATCCCTCCTGGCCAGTTGCGCGTGGGTATCCTCGGCTTCGGCCCTGAAGGCAGCGACGATAGTTCTGGAGAGAGTGTCGCAGATGGGCAGGGGGGCGAGCGGCCATTACCCATCCAGCTGGTCGCCCATGGATTGATGCGCTCTGATGAGCCACGATCGGCTTGTATCTGTAGGAGCCGCCAAACAAAACAATTAATACATGTAGCGTGTATAACTACAGTATACCATTTATATAATATAATGTAGTATCTCGTTCTTTATTCTAATATATAATTTATTATCATATTATTCTATATTGTATGATTAAATAATACTAGCATGTAAGATGTAAACACTATATGGCTCTCGTCGAGCCCTCTTTGTGTCTCGCCGAACCCTCTAGGACTTATTTTTGGGATTTCAAGGGCCCTCTTTGAGGCCTTTTGGGGCCCCTCCTAGGCCTCCCCGAGCAGCTCGGAAGATCTCGCAGGGTTCTCTCGTTTTTTTTCTTTTCTTTTTTTGTTTCAATATGTTCAAGGGGAAACGCTGGCGAATTTGGAAAACTTTTGGGGGGTCTCTGTGGTTCTCTGTCCGCTCAGTGGCAGGGTTCTGCAGGGTTCTCTGGGGGGTTCGCCAGTGCGCTCAAGGGGGAAATGTTGTCGAATCTGATAATTTGGGTTTCTAAACGCTTAGGGTCCTGCAGGGTTCCCTGGGGGTTTTCTTTTAGTCAGTGCGTTGAAAGGGGGAAATGCTGTCGAATTTGGCCATTTTGGTTTTCTAAACACTTTGATCATACTGGTGGGTTCTATGTGGTTTTCTGTCCACTCACTGGCAGGGCCCTCCAGGGTTCTCTGGGGGATTTTCCTTTTATTCAATATGTTGAAGGGGGAAATGCTGTCGAATTTGAACATTTTGGTTTTCTAAACACGTTTGATCATACTTGTGGGTTATCTGTGGTTCTCTGTCCACTCAGTGGAAGGGCCCTGCAGGGTTCTCTGGGGGATTCTCCTTTTATTCAATATGTTGAAGGGGGAAATGTTGTAGAATTTGAACATTTTGGTTTTCGACATACTTTTGAACATTCTTGTGGGTTCTCTGCGGTTCTTTGTCCACTCAGTGGCAGGGTCCTGCAGGGTTCTCTGGGGGATTCTCCTTTTATTCAAACTGTTGAAAGGGGGAAATGCTGTCGAATGTGAACATTTTGGTTTTCTACATACTTTTGAACATTCTTGTGGGTTCTCTGTGGTTCTCTGTCCACTCAGTGGCAGGGCCCTGCAGGGTTCTCTGGGGGATCCTCTTTTTATTCAAACTGTTGAAAGGGGAAGTGCTGTCGAATTTGAACATTCCCCAATCAGAGCTTGCTTCTGCAGGGGTCCTAGCGGATATTAAGCTGAGGTGAGGTCGGCGGCCGATTTCGGTGGCCGGGGCCGGGTGCCCGGGTGCTCGGGGGTGCCCGGGTGGCCGATTTCGGCGGCCGTGCCCGGGTGCCCGGGTGCCCGGGGGTGCCCAATAGCCCAGTAGCCTTATAGCCTTATAGCCCTATAGCCGTATAGCCCTATAGCCCTGTAGCCCTATAGCCTTGTATCCCTATAGCCCTAATAGCCTTATATCCCTATAGCCCATATAGCTCTATAGCCCTATGGGCCTATGGGTCACAGTCCTGTAGCCCTATAGCCCGATAGCCCTATAGCCTATAGCCCGATAGCCGTATAGCCCTATAGCCCTATAGCCCTATAGCCCTCTCAAAAATCTGTTTGGGCTTGTTCTCTGGTATCATTTTGGTTTTCTAAGCAGTTTTGATCAATGTCGTGGGATCTCCCAGGGGTTCTGTGTCTCCCGGAGGTTCTCTGTGGTTCTCTGCCTCCGTGGCAGGGTTTTGCGATTTGCTGTTCTCGGGTTTTGTCACTTCGGGTCGTGCTTGGGCGTGGAACTCTCGAGTGGCGGGCGCGGCCCGTTGCCATCCGAACGGAGTTCGAAATCGATCTTGATTGTGTGATTGGGCAAGCCGTAGGGCATTTCGGCAACTCGGCAGTGTACGGAAACGTCGGTTGCCGGATTTCTAAGGTTTGGTTTCGCATGTCCCATGCCGGGGCCCGTGGTTGAGGCAGGTCGGTTCCCCGTGAAAGCGTAGGACATCTCGATAAATTTGCGGTGATCGAATCACGGGTCGGTTGATGTTTTTTGGCGCGGCGACCCACGTAATGCAGCTGCATCCTTATTAATAAGGACAGAATGTTTTATTCCAGCAGGTTTGGGCAACAATCATCGAAGTGCGCGGCCGTGGTGTTTGAAATCACATGTGACGTCACGGCATTTTTTTATTAGTTTCATTACAAGTGCAAGCGGGTGAGGGATGAACGCGCGCGGTTATGACCAGCCCGGCTCGTCGACCTACGTTTCCGTACGCGCTCTACTCTTGTGTCGGCATTCTTCTTGCAAGCAGTAAGGAGGATGAGCGGAGAACTGACCATCCTGAAGCCTTACTGAAACCCTCTTGGGGCCCTCTTGGACCCTTCTGGGGGCCCCCAAAAAGGTTCCCAGGCTCGCCGATCCCGAAAGGTATCTGGGTAGGAGAATGCGAAGCCGCGTGAGAAACGTCGGACGTTTTGATCGGGGGTCGGGCCAGGCGGCCTGGGCCTTTTGCCGCCGCAGCCTGAGGGCTCAAGGCGGGGCATGCATGTCCCGCCGCACCGCCGCGGCGGCCTGGCGGGACGATAGCCCGCTCGCAGAGGCGCCGCGATCTCTTTCCGCCCGCCCCCCGCCCCCTTCGCACGCTCTCGCGTTCCCCCCCGGCAGTCCTTCATATCGCGTGCCCTCCACTTCTGCTCATCCTCCAGCTCGCCCTCTTCCTCTTCTTCTTCCTTTCTGTTCCTCCTCGTCGGCCCCCCTAGGCCCGCCCCCCCCCCCGTGCGTCGCACGCCATCTCTTTGTCTTTGCTCGGCGACGCTCCCCCGCTCAGACCCGCCCGCCGCGCCCTCCACAATCCGCGCTGTTTTACTTCTCCTCGTTTTTGTGCTTCGCCACCCACTCCTGCCTGCTGGCCCCCACCCCAATCACTGCCTAATTCTCTTCGCCCTGCTGACCTCTCACTTGCCTGTCCAGCCCCTCTCGGCCAGCCCGGCAGGCCAGCGACGGCGATGGCCCGGGCAGCGTCGGCGAGGGCGTAGACATCGACGCCCTCGACGAGGGCGACGCTGGTGACCTGGTCGACGACGACGCCTCCCTGGACATCGACGCGTTGTCCGAAGGCCAGCCGCGACCGCGGTGCGCGGCTTCCGCCCGCCGTGGTGTCCGAGCCGCTGGGGTCTCATCGTCGGCGTCGTTTCCTTCAGGGTCGAGGGTCCTCAGTCGGCTTGGGCATAACTTGCGCCGGGCAGCGGCTCGGGCGGCAGCAACATCTCAGAGGGGCCTGGGCGCCTTGAACTCGTTGGTCCAGAGCTCGAACTCGAAAGTGCATCGATACGGTGAACTCGCGACAGCCCCCGCCGATCCGAATGCCAAGTCGGTGTCTCGGACTGGTCGCGGCGACGGGCAGTTCCACCCGAACGCTTGGACGCCGCAGGGTTGTCTGCGGTCGGGGCCCCGGATGCGATCACTTCGAGTTCCGAGGGTTCGATGTCCGAGTTTCGAATTGAGGTGGGCGCTATTCGTGCGACTGATCGGTCGGGCGATCGTAGCCAACCTTCCCCTTCCCCCTTCCAGCTCCCATCCCCTTGCCCCCCGAAGGCCAATCCCGGAGGACAGGGGATGAGGCGATGAGACGGAGGGCCGGGTGTGTCGGGGGAGAGAAGGAGGGGGAATCCAGCGATCGGCCAGCGATGGCAGAGCAGGCGGCCACCCCCGACCCTCCTCCCCTCCCCATCCCTCTCCGGCTCCTCCTCTTCCACTCCCCCCGTCCCCGACGCCCTTCCTGCCCTCGCTTCGCCCCGTCCTTTTTCCTGCGCATCCTCCTCCGCTGCTTCCTCTTTGAGTAGGTGGGCCGGCGGATTCTTTCCTTGATAAATATCGAGGTTGAGGTGGGCCGGCGGATGAAAAATTTGAGGATGTCTCAGGCGAAACGCTTGTTTTTGAAATCCCGATCGATAAATCACAGGGCGCGGGCCACACCCCAGCACGACCACGCCCCAGCACGACCGCGCCCCAGCACGACCGCGCCCCGGCGCGACCCCACCCCAGCACGACCAAACCCCAGCGCGACCGCGCCCCAGCACTACCCCACCCGAGCACGACCCCACCCCAGCAAAACCATCATCGCCCAGCACGACCGCGCTCCAGCACGACCTCACCGCAGCACGACCACACCCCAGCACGACCACGCCCCAGCACGACCACGCCTCAGCACGACCACCCCCCAGCGCGACTACCCCCCCCAGCACGGCCGCCCCCCAGCGCGACCACCCCCCAGCACGACCGCGCCCCAGCACGACCACTCCCCAGCACGACCGCACCGCCTTGGTTGAGTGGTTGCCTGTCGTCGCGGAATGTTTCGCGGGGTGTCTCGTGGACTGTTTCGCGTGGTGTCTCGTGGAATGTTTCCAGGGAAACGTTGGAAGCGGTCGCCCGTGTCTCGTGGAATGTTTCGCGGGGTGTCTCGTGGAAGCGCCCGTCGCCCAATGCGGTGTCGTGAAAACGTTGCCTTACATGTGGTTCTATATCCTTTTCCGGGTTCGTGGGCTCATGTTGATTGCCGCTGAGCCAAGCTAAGGTGGGCATTCGGCAGACTGGGGTCCACTGTGACGGATCGCCAGCGCCAGACCCACCGAGTCATGGACGCCGCGGCGATCGTCACGTATGCGCACGAGCGCTTCGTGGAGGAACGTCTCCGGGCAGTGCCGCTTGCGTTCGAGACCCGGGCGCGCCGTGACGGTTGGGTATGGTATTCGTTCGATTGGGATTGCACGCCCATGAGTTTGCGTTTCGGCATCTTGGCAGATAAGCTTCGTCGCGTCGCAAAGTACTGGTGGAAAGGCCGCAAGAATGACCCTTCGGGCCCGTTCCAACAGTTGAGCTACCAGGAGTGGGTCGAGAAAGGAATGGCACGAAATCCTACCTTCGGAACTCTCCAAGTCTTGGCCCGAGATTTGAACGTCACGTGGTGTCACGTAGGCGAGTCCGATTTCCCCGTCATCCAGCGAGGCGAGGCCATCACCCCTCCTCGCTACCTGGCGGACAAAGACGCGTCTACCCTTGCAGAGGCGTTGTTCGTGGACGCGATGGGCCCGCTGAAGATCGATAACATTCTGCGGATGGTTGATACCACCCTGATCGTAGCTGTATCGGCGTTGGGGGATCTCGATTCTGCGAACGTCCGCACCAAGCATTGGTTGTCGGATCTAGTCAACAAGGCCAATGTGGCATCTTTGAAGAAAGCATATGGGCTGCGCGGAGTCGCTTTACTACTTGATGGATCATGTGCCACACACATTCTGAACACAGCAGCCGATCGCGCTTTCTCTAAGAAAAGGTTGCTACCACAACTGCGTGCTGTATCAGTAACGTTCAACCACACCAAGCAATACGACAGTTTTCTTCTAGCGTTGGAACGCATAGCGAAAGCTGACTTGCAGCCCCACGTTGGATTCTTCCCTGGGCAGGCGCCCCCTGATCGGTTCAGAGGGCGCAACCGCCGCGTCCTGGATGTCACCCTGCTTCGGGGCATCCACGCGCGCGGCGGGTGCGGCGCTGATCACGACGGCGACGCTGAGCTTCTCGAGTTGGCGGAATATTTGGTTACCTTCTTTAACGGCGATTGGGCGCACGGGTGTATTCAGCATTGGTGTTGGGAGCCGGGCTGCTGCGGTGGCAGGTGCGCTGACGTCGCGATCGGCAAGGCTACATCCCTGCTCGAGAAGGCCATCTTCCACCCGATCTCTCAGAGGGTCCCCGCGCTCAGCCGTTGGCACACTTGGGGGGGCGCGTGCGAAGGGGTCGCCCTCGGCTCGTTCCTGCATTCAATATTGACCCGGGTAATCGGCGCGTCCGAGATGAACAACGACAACGATGGGAACAACGTCGAGGAGGAGGCCGAGGCCGACTCGTGGACGGAGTACAACAACAAGAAGGCACGGCAGTGCAAAGAGTACATGGCCGACGACGCCATGCCGCGTCAGATCGGTTGCGCAGTGGTCGTTTCCGAGGCGCTCGATCGCTTGTCCAATCGGCTCCAGCACCTAGACGAGGTCGGGAACGTCTTAAGCGACATCCTCAGCGAAGGCAACGGTTGCATCGGCGATTGCCAGCGTTATTTGTATATGTTGTTGCACAGGCACCTCGACGGCGACCACCGCGCGTCGTGGCCCTTGTCCTTGTTGATCGAGTACTCTCCAGGGGAGGAAGAATGCAAGGAGGTATTGGACGACGCGTTGATCGCGATCATGTATTTGTCGAGCCAGGTCTGGGCCAGACTCGAAGTCCCGCACGACGCAGCCGAGCGCCGACTCCTCCTTGCGAGACCCCCGCTTCAGCACGACGGCGCAGAGGTTCCTTCGCAGGTGCGGGATTTCTATCGTGCACCGTTGTGCTGCGTGTCCGAGCAGTTCGGGGAGCCATTGCGGGCTCGCTTCGACGAGTCGGACTGGCAGTGGTCATCGTCGACAGGCAGGAGGGTTCAATTCTCTCGCGTTGTCCTCCTCGCCCACTCGTCTTCTCTCCTGTCGAGCTCTTCGCGCCGCGGTTGATGTCCCTGTCCCGCCTCCTTCGCCAACTCCGCCTGCTGCTGCTGCTGCTGCTCCTGCTGCTGCTCCTCCTCCTCCTCCCCGCCCCCCTCCCCGTCCTTTCCCCCGTGGCCCTCGCCTCGCCCGCTGTCCCCCCCCCCCTCCCCGGCGTCGCCGCCGCCGCCGCCCGCCTCAGGCAAGAGTTTGCTGAGCCTCGTCGCCCGCATCAGGGAGCGCTTCAAGACCACCAACATGCACATGGAACGCCGCCTCCGTGAAATACGATCTTCACTGCCCGCGATGAGGGTCCGCCCGCGCGCCGAAACCATGGGCTACACCGGGACGCTTGCTCGGCTGTGGCAGTCGCACGCCGACGTCGTCGGCGGTTCGAACCCTCTGGTCGAGAATCGGCAGAGCATGAAGAGGGCGGGCCTGCCTCTCGTCCATTTGCGGAAGGACCGCGTCAGGGCTTGTAGGGAGGACGTGTCCAGGAGAAACGCGGGCGACGCATCCCGCTGCCTGCAGCCCCAGCCGCAGGGCGCGCGGGCAGCCCCCATCAGAGCAGCAGATGCAAGCGCAGGAGATGGTCCCCAGTCAGTTGAGGAACTTCCGCAGCAGCCAGACCCCGCTGCGTTCTTTCCCCCGTTCTACTCCGGGTGCGGGCAGTGGCCTGTCAGCGCCGAGAACATCCTGAAGGTCAACAGGGGGAGGGCGACGGGGCTCGCCCGCAGAGGCGAGGCTTTGAGGTGGGCACGCCGCGCGTGCATCGTCTGTCCGGGCGACAAGGACATCGCGCCGCATGCCCAGCAGTTCAAATTGAGATATTCGTGCGTGGAGATGCACCCAGGCCTGTGCTTCGAACTTGACGCGGGCGTCTACAAGGATGCATGCATGGATATGGGACAAACCAAAGTCGCATGAATGCGGGGCAGCTGGGAGCCCGCGCATCCTTGCCTTGCCCAGTGCGGCCCGTCGTGGCCCTCTCTCGGTCGACGGCCTGCATCGCGCTGCCTTCTCGCCCAGGGCGCTTGCACCCTTTGCGCCCCGCGTTCGCGCGATGGCCTGAAGGCGACGATGAAGGTGTCGAGGATAGGGATGAGGAGGACAATTCAGGAGGAAGAGGAATGGGGGAGGAGGTGGGAGACGAGCTGAGGGGGGCTGGGGGGGAGGAAGCGGAGGAGGAGGACGAGGGGGATGACGGTATTTTCATTGAAGTTTCGAGATTGTGATTTCAGCATGCGTTGTCCGCGCATTTACGCCAGCCCGTCAGGAAGAGCGATCGGAGTCCTTGGGTCATTGGGATGCCTTTGGCCCTCGGAGGATTCTTTGGATGATAGGGGAAAAGGGGGGGGCGCGTTGGGCTGGCCCGCGCGACCGCGCGGTGTCATCTTGGGGTGGTACTCGAGCATCGTCCGCGTCGTCTTCGAAGCCTCATTGAGGCATGTTCGGCTAGGCTATGCTGGCCGTCTTAGAGGCGCGGGCTCTGCTCGCAGGGACCACCCAGGGCCATCTTCTTGGACTTAGCGAAACCGCCTGCCCAGACCCGGGGGCCCAGACAGTGGGGGCGTGGTTCTCGCCGCCTAGGTTTTGATCAGGAAGCTTTCGAACAACGGGACTGGGGCGGGGGGAACTTGCCATCTGGCTGCCCTCGCAGGAGGCGATCGCCATGGCCAAGAGCGTCGAGAGATGGTGCTCGCACGCGTCGGCTGCTGGCAGGTTCATTGCGTTCAGCTCCCCCGACGCCGACGAGAGCGTGACCTTTTACGCGGCCTCTTCCCGGGCGAGGCGGAGCTTCGCCCCACAGGCCGTAGTGTTCGCCAGGTGCCATGATCGCATTTTCCCCGATGACCACCCTTTGGAGGACTACATGTGTTTTTCACCCAGGGGCCGCGAGGATTTCAGGTTCGACTTCTTATCTGTGTGGTCGGTCTCAAAGGATTTGGCGGGGCGCCAGTGGATCCATCGTCGTCTTTTTCGGGTGGCGTCTAGCTGACCCATGGGCCCGTTGATGCGTCGCGCGCAATTCTAGGTTTCTGCACCGCGTGCGAAACAACAACGGACCCAAAGGTTCGGCTGAGCGCCGTCTGCGAAGCTCAACGATGGGCCCATCATCTCATCCAGCAACAATCGGCAACGCGCCGAAGGGGGCAGGGGTGGGGGGATAGCTTTGCCGAAGGCAGGGGATGCACGGAGTGCAATGCGAGAGCCCTGACTTTAGCGACCCCCCCCCCCCGTCGGATCGACCAGGAGGGGATGCCATCTTGTGGTCTCCTGTAGCCTCCAGGGCCCTCGCCACCTGGGACATCCTGGAGCTCTCTGGGGGCTCGGGCCTTCCTGGGACCTCCTGCGGCCTCCTGGGGTCCCGTGCCCTCCTGGGGCCTCCTGGCGCCTCTTGGGGCCTCCTGGATGTTTCCTGATGCTGCTCTGGGGCATCCTGGCGCCCCCTGTGGTCTTCTGGTGCCTCCTGGTGCCTCCTGGGACCTCCAGGTATTTCCTGGGATCGCATCGGATATCCTGTGGCCGCACGGAGGGGTGGCCTCTTGGAGCATCCTGAGGCCTCACGTGGCCTCCCGAGGCATATGGGTCGTCTTGAATCCTCGTGGCTCCAACGGTTTCATTGTGCTTTATATTATCCTCCTCCTCCTGTTCCTCCTCCTCCTCCTTCTCCTCCTCCTCCTGCTCCTCCTCCTCCTCCCTTTTCCCTGGCCACGCCCTCTTCTTCCTTTTCCTCGTCATGTCGCGGTCGTTTCGTAGTTCAAGCTATGTGAAATGCACGCAAACCCATTATGTTTCCCCGTGGGGCCGTCCAGAATCGCGCCAAACACACCAATTTTCAATTATGTTTCTGCTGCGCCGACGATTAGGGAAGCGTTTTCGACACCCCCCTGGCGGCCCGATTATGTAGAAACACTCCGAAACCTTAGGTTTCAGCATGATTTTGGACGGCCCCACGGGAAACCTCATCGGTTTTTATATATCACGGTCGGAGCCCCGATGGGGGCTCCAGTATTCCTTGAGCAGGTATACGAATGTACTTGTGTATTTGTATGTTTATATATACATATATTATAATATTGTATGTGTACATACATATATACACACACTCGCGCATACACGCCCATGGAAACAAACACATCAATGGTATCCCCTCCTGGTCGTACGCACCCCCCCCCCCTGCCCCCCCCCCTCGGCGCGCCGCTGAAGGAGCTCTTGCAGCTCTTCCGCCAAGAGAACCACGATGCCCGGATCAATGTCCAACTGATGCGCCACCGTTGGGAGTACGCCCCAGGGTCCATCCTCGAGTTTAGGTTCCGGGTCAAGTCTATCGGGTCGGGCGTCGAAGTCTTCCCGGGCAAGTTCAAGGCGCCGAAGCCAGATAAGCCCGAGAAGGATGAGCTCGACAAGTTAGCAGACGCAGAGCAGAGGAAGAGGCCCGCCGCGCGGAAACCAGCTTGCGGCGGAGTGAAGGGCAGGGTGGGGTCCCCGCTCTTTTGCGGCAGAGCTGGCGCCCGCCGAGGCGAGGGCGCCCGCCGCAGTGACGAGGGCGGCGGCGCGACCGACTTCAGCAGCTCATCGACGTCGTCAAGCAGCACGACGTCCTCGTCCAGCTCGACTTCGTCAAGCTCCAGCAGCGACGGCGACAGCGGGGGACAGCAGCCGCCCGGAGAAGACGCCGGTGGTGATCCACCTGATGTGCCTGGTGAGGGCCCTTCAGAAGAGCCCGACCCTCCACCTCCGCACTTGGGCGGCGATTACCAGTGGATCAGGGTGCCAGGTGGCTTCCTGGCTTTCAGCAGGTCGAAGCAGACGTTGGACGCCCACTGCCGCATCCGAGGACACGTCAACTGCAAAGTAGACAGAACATTGAAGGGCACCGCTCGCAGCAAGAGGGGCCGCCCCGGCGGCAGGCAGATGGCGTGGCTCGCGCTTGGTTTGAACACGGACGTCGTTGGCAGCCAGGAAGATCACAGAGTACTCAGAGACACTGTCGGCGAGGAGACGTTCTACTTGGATCGCGTGGAGGCGCGGCAGCATTTGCAGGAGATCGCCGACGGCGGCAACGAGGTTGCAGCAGCAGTTTTAGAAGCGGAGCGACCGCCGGGCCCTGGAGAGGGCCCCGAGCCACCAGTCGCTCGTTGAGCGTGGACGCCCTGAGCCATGGGCCATGCGAGGTATATTTCACCTTCCTCCACCTTCGTCTTATTAGTCACCAGCGCCCCCCTCGCGCCACTGGTCGTCGTCGCCGTCGGGCCCCGTCTCCCCCCTCGGCCTCCGCCGCCGCGGCCCGCCCCCCGTCTGGCAACGGGCAGGCGTTGACAGCCAGTGCGTTCCTGAAATCCCGATCGATAAATCACAGGGCGCGGGGCCGCACCACCCCGGCACGATCGCGCCCCATCACGGCCACGCCCCAGCACGACCCTACCCCAGCACGACCCCACCCCAGCACGACCAAACCTCAGTGACATGCCCATCCGAACTCCTACAATCAAAAACCATGGTAAGGGCGCGGGCTTTCCCCCAGGGTACCCCTGCATCCTTCCCCTCCTCCTCCCCCTCCTATTCCTCCTCCTCCTCCTCCGCCGCGTCCTTCGGCCTCCAAGGGTCTTGCGCCCTCACCTACCGTCCTCGCGATGTATCTTGACTGCGCGCAGCCGCTGCCTATCAGAACCGATAAGGCGCAAGCGCCAGGCTGTTTGGATCCCCCCCCCGCGGCTGGCAGACTTTCGTCGATGCCTGGCGCCGGCGGCAGGGCTGGGCCGCGTGGGAAACGCAAGACGGCGTTGGAGAAAGCAGCCGCTGGTTCCTTGAGCATAGCTTCTGCTCTCGGCGGCGCCGCGCCCGCTCCGCCGGCGAGGCCCGCTGGCCCGCGCCGCGGCGCGGGCGAGGATGCGCCTTCGGGGCTCGCCGTCGAAGGCGACGCGGCGGTGACAGAGGAGGTCGCCGCGGCAGCATCTGGCGCCGAGGAGGCGACGGCAGGCCCGCCGCGTAAGGTCCTCAAGGGCGCGGCTTTGAGTCAGTACGCCGTCGCAGGCGAGCGGCAGTTGCTTCCAGGGGCGGCGAAGGATGATGATAGCAGCGAGTTGCAGCGCGCGCCACCCTCTCAGGAGGGCGCTGAGGCAGGCGACGTGCCCCGGGCGGCGCCAGGGCCAGGGGCATGGAGCGAAGACTGGCGCAAGCAGATGGCGACGCCGCGGCCTCGGCGCAGGATCAGGATGCCCAGTGGGCCTCGCCCTGCCAGGAGGGCGCTATCAGGCGGCCAGAGGAGGTGGCGCCGCAGCCAGTGGCGGCTGCTGCCATCGAGGGCGAGGTGGGCCAGGCGGGCCCATGCCCCGCGCCCCAGCCCGGCGAGGAGAAAGGCGGCGAAGGGTCAGCAGGTGGGCCGGATAGCGTGGGGGAGGGCGAGGGCGCGCCGCAGGCGGCGGCGGCGGCGCCCGTCGCGGCCGATCGCAAGGAGACCGTCGTCGGCGACGCCGGGGCAGGCCGGGGCTCCGACGAGAGTTCCGCCAAGGACGCCCTCTGCATTCTCCATCCTCCTCCACCATCCTCTGCCAGTCCGCGGGGCGCGTCTCCAATATCCTGGTCTTTCAGATGTGTTTTCGCCTGAAAGGGGCCTGGGGCGTTTCCACGCTGTTCTGGGGGTCTTCTCCACGCGTGCAGGTAGCAGAAGGTTAAGTTATTGCGCTTCGCGCGTTCCCGCCAGGCCGGCAACATTGGCGGAGCGCGCCAACTGTGGCTCTGGGCCCAGGGAGCGGGGGGGGCGGGAGGAGGAGGAGGAGGAAGAAGAGGAGAAGGCCATGGGCCACGGGCCATGGGCCAGGGGAGGCATGGTGGGTCTACGGCGGTGAGGGGGCGATTCAGGAAGCTGTTGTTTTGTCGGCGCTGTAGGGGCCTGTGCCGCTGAGGCGAGCCGGCATCTTAAAGGGGCGGTGCGTTCTTGTTAGTACAGGTGCATGCGCAGCTGCGGCTGTCGCATTTAAAATGCATGTAAAGCTGCCTCTGTGAAACTTGCATCGGGCTCCTTATGCCCAGGGACTTGGCCTTGGCAGGGTGCTCGTGGAGGGTGGGGCGGGCGGGCGCGCTGACTTTTTTGGCTCGCAGGACGCGCGGGCGGAGGGCGAGGATCTGGGCGCCGCCTTCGACGCGCTGCACCACTGCAATGACGACTCCTCAGTTCATTCAGGGGATGCGGTCGAGGAGGTCCACGACTTGGGGCCGGCCCAGGAAGCCGCGGCCACTTCGCCGTCGGCGCGGGACATCGGGGTGAAACGCCTGAAGGATGATTCTGGGTTTTGGACGCGTCGGTCTTGAGGTTGATATCAACGATGTCGTACCATTGTTTGTAGTTGTTGGTGGGGTGTATGAATTGTTGGTATTGTTGGTAATACATTCTTGGTATTCTTGGTATTCTTGGTAATGCATTTTTGGTATTCTTGGCGTGGCGTCCGCGGAGCTCCGCGCATTAATGGTTTATGCGTGTTTTATCGATAAAACCATTAATGCGCGGAGCTCCGCGGAGCTCCGCGGAGTCCTTACCAACAATACCAACAATTCATTACCAAGAATACCAACAATACCAATAATGCCATGCCAACAGTACCACCAATACCATCATATCGTTACAACGGATACCAATAATGCACGCGCTGCGCTACTAAGAATGCCTGGGGCGGTGACCCTGCGCGCGAATTCCGACGATGATCTATTCGATCCTCCTTCGATGCATTCGGGGTTTACAGGCGCATGTCGGCGCAAGCCCCTGCGGGGCTGCGGGGGCGGGGCCGGGGTCGGGGCCGCCCCCGGGCCGGCGGGGGGGTCGGCGAGGGGCCCGTCTCGGGCCTCGGACGCCCAAGTGATTTGCTTCGCTCGGCTCTGTAGACGGGTGAGATATGTCTGTTCTGGAGGAGAAGCCGACGGCCCCGGCGGCGCCGACATCGAAGCTCATGGATCACATCCGCGCGGTGCACGACCGCGCCAGCGCCTCGTTCAGGATGTCTTTGGTGGGAGCGCTGCACGCTTTACGGGCGCGCGGCACAGGCAACGTGATCCTTGGCGCTTGGCGCGTTCCCATTCGCCCTGGGCCCTCTTGGAGCTCTCCAGGGCGCCGTCTTGGAACAGACCGGGAGGGCCCCAAGGTCGTTCCAAGATGGCTCCAAGGTGGCTCGAGAGGGCCCCGCCGATGGGGGCCCAAGAGGGCTCCAATATGGCCCCAGGAGGGCTCCAAGAGGGCCCAAGAGGGCTCCACGATAGCTCCGAGGCGGCCGCAAAAGATTTCCAGATGGCCATGGCCATCTGAATTATTATTGGGGCCCTTTTTGGCGCCGTCTGGGGGTTCTCTGGGAAGATATTCAGATGGCGATCCAAATGGGCTCCAAGAAGGCTCCACGACGGCCGCGCAAGATATCCAGATGGCCATGGCCATCTGGATTAGTATTGAAACCTTTTAGACGCCGTCTGGGGGTTCTCTGGGACCTGGGATCTCTCGCGGGGCCATCTTGGAGCCTTCTTGGAGCCCCCGCGAAGGCCCCCGCCCCCCTGCGCCCCCCCCCCCCCCCTGCCCAGGCAGGGCGGGGCAGGCCCCGTCTATTTAGGCAAGCATGAACTCGCTCAGCCGCCTGCGCCGAGAGGGCGGGCCGCATTTCAGTGGGCACTGGCTGTTCTGGCAGCGAGACGCCCGTTAAAGTCATGGAGCTGCTCGCGAAGATGTGGCGGGAGCAGATCGGGGGCGACGCGAGCATTCATCATTGTTTCGGCGCCGAGACCGACCCATCTATTCAGCAGTTCATCCGCGTGCACCATCGGCCAGATGTCTTGCGTGGCGATATCGCCTTGCTCAGCGGAGATACATGGAAGGGCGTGCTTTCCAGCGCTGGTGCCGAGCATCGCGCCCGCTCCGTCGACGTCTTCATCTTCGGCTCGGAATGCGACAACTACAGCGGCCTCAACGTGGCCACTCGCGACCAAGGCTGTTATGTGCAGAACGAGAAGAAAAGCGGCCGCACGTGTCGTGGCGGCATGGCGTACGTAGAGAAGTACCGCCCTCTCATTGTCATCCTCGAGAACGTTCGCAACATGGACGCTGGCGGCCCCAACAAGAAGCCCTCCGACTGCGCCAGGGTGATCGAGGATTTCAATTCTTACGGCTACGTCGTGCACAAGGGCGTTTACGATCCAGTCGATTGCGGCGTGCCGCAGTCGAGGAAGCGGATTTACTTGGTGGCTTTGCTGACAAGCAGCGCCCCGATCAACCAGGAGAGAGCCGACGGCGAGACGCTGGGGAATATCGGCGGCCTCTCCGCGTTCTTGCAGACAGCGAGTCAATCGGGTCAGAAATATACCATCGAGGACTTCATGCTCAAAGATCCCAATCACGACGAAATCATCGCATGGAGAGAGAGTCGCCTGACGAATAAGAAGAAAACCGAAGCGGGAGCCAGAGTGCGAGACCGATCACAAGATGATCTACGATTCGATGCTTTATCAGTGGCCCCCCAGTCAGCAGGACTTCGACGAACTTGGCATCGGACAGTCTGTGGAGCACTTGACTACCCGCGCCAAGGAGTGCGTGTATTGGCGCCATCGCGCCGCCATCTCGCAGGGTCACGCTTTCATTTTCGAGAAAGAGACAGTGGTCGACCTCAACATGTCTTTGGGATGGCAGTGTGCCAACTACGATTCCTGGAGCGCGCCCTGCTTGGTCTCGTCATCGAGGCCCTTCTACTTCCGGGCTGGTAGAGACATGACTGGGGTTGAAGCTATGGCGCTGCAGGGCTGGGAGATCAGCGACGTCATCCAAAATAGCGACTACGGTCGTTTTCCAGATCCCATGCTTCTCAGTCTGGCTGGAAACGCAATGAATTGGTTCGTTCTCTCGTATGTCTTGTTGGGTGCCGTCGCCTACTTGAATTGGGACCTCGCGGAGGCCGCCCGGAGCGCGCACCTGAAGGTCGGCGCGACGATCGCGTCGTTCGAGGGCCAGGGAGAGGGCGCAGAAGTTCAGGATGAGGGCAGCGAGGAAGAGTGCGAGGGCGAGGAGGAGGAGGGCGGCACCAGCAGCGACGCCGAGATCGACTCGGATTCAAACGGCGGCCTCACCGACACGGCAGTCTAGGCGCAGGACGACGTGGACCACGCCGAGATCGTCGTTGCCTGTGCTTGCGGCAGGGCTCCGGGCCCCAGTTCCTAGGGCGGAGCTCGAGCGGCCTCTGCCTGGGAAGAAGAATTATGCCGTCCTCCTCCTTCTCCCCCTCGCCCTCCTCTTCGTCATATTTTTCTTCTTCCTGTTCCTCTTTCTTCTATTCGTCCTCCTGCCCCCCCTCCTCCTCCTGTCTGGATGCTGCTGCTGCTGCCGCTGCTGGTGGCCATCCCGCTCCCCCCGCCCCTCTTGGCCCCAGGGGCTTGGCCCGTCGCCAACTTCTTCGCGGCCTGCCCGCCCCCTCGGAGTTATCTCTAGCTTGGCCATCGCAGAGTCCCCCGCGGGCCCATGGGCCCCCACGCGCCCGAGGCGCCAGAAGTCAATTTTCTATGGCGGCCCCGAGAGAGCCGCGGAGGGGCCGCCCCGCCCCGACAACGCTGACATATCTGAAAGAGACGTCGGCGTCGATTTCGCCGCGAATGCCGGGGGGGGCGGAGGGCGAGGGGGGGGGCCGGGGCGGGGGAGAGGAGGTCGCGATCGCGGCCAGGGGGCCCAGCCGTCGCGGGGGGCGCCGCGCGCGCCTTAAGAGGTACCTGGCGTTGGCCTGCCCTGGGCCTTGTATTCATTGGGCCTCCTCATCCTTGGGCCTCTTTGGGCGCCATCCGAAGCTATCTCGGGCCATTCGGCCCGTGACCATTGGGCTGCCTTGGGGCCCCGTCATTGGCGGGGGCGTCGACGTTGGTGGAACCTGGATGGGGGTTGGCGGCCGCCTATTCCAGCGCTCCGTAGCCGTGATTCTCTGATCTAGGCAGCGCTTGATTTGTCCAGATGGGTAAGAAAGGGGTTGAGGTGCATGGCGACGCCGCTTCGCATGCTCGTTCAGGCCACTCGCGCAGGAGCTCGCTCAGGAAGCCGGACGCTTCATCATCCTCGGACAAGAAAGCGGAACCTTGTCTCAACGGCACCATGCGGTGTTTCTTTCGGTGCGGCGCCATCAAGGGGACGACGAAGTGCCCGATCGACCCCGCCAGGGTGATAGAGTGGGAGTACGAGAACGGCTTCGCGGACAAGTTGTGCGGCCGGGTGTACAAGTCCAAATACTCTCATAGGATGAGCAGGGATGAGGTCCAGGAGGAGATCGACGGCCAGGACGGAAGTTTCAGGGATGAGTTCCTCGGCTACCGATCGGACTTGGCGGCGCGGTGGAAGAGCGGGAAGAGGGGGTTTAGCGACAAGAAGTCCCCGACGGCTTCCAGGAAGAGGACGTTGAGGAAGCAGAGCCGCCATTCAACCAAGCTTTTGCCGCCGCCGCCCGACGCGCTGCCATGGGACGAGTACAAAGAACAGTACGACGAGAAACTCATGAAAAAGGCTGGCCACAAGTTGACGAAGATCCAGGGAAAGAAAATGGTATTGATGCCGGCCGAAAAAGGAACCCCATGGAAGCTCCAGCAGGAGTACGCAACCGACCTCGTTGACGAGGAGGAGATTGACAGCGGCAACGAGTCGGGGGTCGGCAGCGACGACGACCCCGTCGGAGACAAGTTCGATGACTTGGTGAAGATGTCTGACCATGCAGTCGAGAAGAAGGCGACGGGCATGACCATGCAGCAATTGTTGCAGCTCGCTGCGGAGCAGGGGGCGAAGGCCGCTGCCGGGGCGGAGAAGGGCGACGGCGAGGAGGCCGCGGGCATCGATGGAAAGACCCCATCACCGAACAGTAAGATGAGAAAGCAGATCTTAAAGAGGAGGAGGGGCCTCGGCATCATATCCGACACCGAGTCCGACCAGCCAAGGGCCCAGAACAAGAAGAAGGTGGCCAAACCAAAAGCCAGACCCAAACCGACGGCCACCCGTAGACAGACCCCGGCGTTGGAGGGGCCCAAGGACCAGCCCAAGGAGGAGGGCGCTGCGCTGCCGGCCCCCGCCCCAAGTGGCCCTGCTGCGCCCGGCAAGCGCGGCCGCGCACAGCGGGGCGCGGAGGAGAACGCCACGCGCGAGATGAACGCGTTCGCCTCGGCGACTGCCACGAGCAATTTCTTCAACCAGCATTGGTTCACAGCAAACAGGTGCATCAAACGCTACGTGGAGAAGGCCTTGATGGAAGAGAACGCCGAGTCCGACCAGCAGAAGAAAGAGCAGATCGGTTACTACAGGAAGGCTCTCCAGGTCATCGACGAGGCCCAGCGCGCCTACCAGAAGTGGATTACTGGGGGCGCGGGCGAAGTTGGCGGTCTCCCAGATCGGGTCACAGGCCGTCGACGGGTTCTGGGGGGAGGGGGAGGGGGAATCAGGAGCGTGGTTCTGGAAGCCCTCCAGTCTTCTTGGAAGTTCGCCAGTCTTCAGAAAAAAGGTTAGGGGCGCTTCTCAGATGGCTGGAGGGCGTCCGAGGCGTCTCTCCGCCGCCTTCTTGGAAGCCGAGAAAAATTGACGAACCAACAACACGCGCCCATGCCCATAGGGGGTTCGGAGAGGGCTGTGGGCACGCGTTGTCGGACGGGGGCCCCCGCTCGAACGGGGGCGTTCCCCAGGGCGCGACAACCCGCACCCGTGCCCATAGCGAGTCCTCCTCCCAACGACCGCCCCTATGGGTATGGGTGTGTGTTGTTCGGTCGTCAAATATCACCCGCCGGGCGCCGCCTCCACTCTCCTGGGCCTTGGCCTTGTTATCGCTGTACCCTCTCGTCCCACCATGCCCTCGGGCCTCCTCTTCGCGCCCTCGCCCTCGCTCGATTCAGGCTTCTTGCAGAAGTGGGACCAGCTCATCGAGCGGTGCGCTCTGGCACCGAAGGTCGAACTCAACTGCAGCTTCTTGTGGGAGATATTCATGGAAGCTCGCGCTTCGGCGGCGCCTTTGATGTCTTACTCGGAGGTGCTGGAACCTCATCGCATGACAGCGATGTTCCCAGACCTCGTGGGCAAGCCCATCCACTTGGAGCAGCGGCAGGAAAAGTATGTGCTTATGATGGTCGCCAACATTCTGACTAGCAGTATGTCCGCTAGCGATGCCGTCAAGGCGTTGCGCGACGCGCTGGAGCCTTTCCGCCTGGGCGAGAAGCTTGCTGACCGTGTCGGCGGAAAGGCCATGGCAGAAGACGTGCGCGTCATGACCATGCTGGTCGCTGACGTCCCCGAATCTGCGTCAGTCGAATCCGTCGTGTCAGATCTCAAGGAGGCGACTGCCATGATCAAGGGGGATGCATGCACTGATGGGGACCTTGGCCCGTTGCTATCTCAGCTCCGCAAGTACAAGCGGCTGGGCGACGCCGTGGTGAACCGCGCCGTCGACGTCGCTCAGCGGTTGGAGAAGCAGGCCACCTTGACGACGAGGCTGACGGAGATGAAGGCAAACACCGACGACTTGCTGGCGCGCGACGTTTGGGCGGGCGAAGCGCCCTCCATCGTCGCGAAGATCACGAGGGCGTACGAGGACGTTTCCACCGGCGCTGACCCCGAGGAGCCGGCCTGCGTGCGGGCCCTCCGCGGGGAGGTCGATGAGAGGGTGACCCAGTTGCATTTCATGCTCCTCGCGCAGTACATGGCCGCCTGGACGGCGCAGTTCGGGGACGCGAAGCTTGCGCCGGGTCCGTTCTTGTGCGGCCCAGACGGGTTTGACTTCGCTGGGGCCAGCGATGGTTGTTCGGTGCTTGCGACCGCGGGCCGCTTCGAATCTCTCGCGGAGGCCAAGTTCGCCTTGGAGAGGCTGTCGGCCTGGTTCAAGCTGGAGCTCTCGTTGCGCACGGCCAAGGATCATGTTGAGAGCCTCCCCTCGGAGACCGTCAATCAGCTGATGTGGCTCGCCGACTTCAACCCTTTGAAGGCGTGCGAGGCGAAGCTCAGGCAGCGCGATGGCATGGCTCGGGCGCTGCCGTGCATATCGATCGACAGCGTGCGCATGATGTTCGTCAAGGACCCCGGGCGATGGCAGGAGGATGAGGAGGAGGATGGAGGAGGAGGAGCAGGAGGAGGAGGAGCAGGAGGAAGAGAGGCGGGGGAGATGGCAGATGGCGGACGGTAGGAGAAGGATGATGGGGGGGGAGGACTTGGATGATGATGATGGAATGCTACCACTGTCGGGCCGATCTGGACGAGGCCTCGCTGAAAATTTTACACTCCGTCTAGTTGCGACTCAGTTTTTCGCGCGCCCTGGCGGCCCCTCCATGCGAGGCCCAATGTTCCCGGAAAGGGCGTGGGCCCAGGGTTCTCCTTTAGTCCGCAAACCTGTCCCCGGTGCCTCAGCTGAGGTGGGCTGGCGAATTCTTTCCTTGGTAAATATCGAGGTCGAGGTGGGCCGGCGGATTTAAATTTGAGGATGTCTCAGGCAAAGCGCTTGTTTCTGAAATCCCGATCGATAAATCACAGGGCGCGGGCCGCTCTTTCGCGTGTTGAGGATGTCTCGAGCGAACCGCTTGCTCCGCAGAGTTGCCGAGGATGTCTCGAGCGAATCGCTTGTTTTGTAGGACTTGAGGGATCTGGGCACCCCGGCACGACCCCGCCCCAGCACGACCCCGCCCCAGCACGACCAAACCCCAGCACGACCACGCCCCAGCATTACAGCATTACCCCACCTTGAAAACGGCCACCCGTGTCCCGTGGAATGTTTCGCGGGGTGTCTCGTGAAAGTGCCCGTCGCCCAATGCGGTGTCGTGAAAACGTCGCCCATGCATGCGGTTCTATTTCCTTTCCCGGGTTCGTAGGCCCATCGCGTTTTTATTCGCAGTGGCGGAGTCTTTGCCGATTGCCGCGCCCCTCTCGCTTCAACTGTTGACGGTTTGCCCCCTCCATTGGTTCTGGTCGCGTTGGCCCTGGTTTTTTCTGACTCCCCCCCGGCGTGGAAAAGGCGGGCACGGGGGGCAGAGCGTTTGAAACAGGGTGACTTTCTTGGAGGGCAGCCGCCGCAGGATGTCGGAGAGAAGCTCTCCGCCATTGCCACCGAGGGAATGGCCGCGCCTCGAGCCAACGTGAACGCCGCTTTCAAGTTGTGCTCAGACACAGCGTGTGTTTCCGCAACAAACATCACCACTGAAAGCATCGACGCCGTCAAGGAGCTGGACGTCGCTGCGGATTTGAAGAGCATTGCTGATTGCGCGATCTGGAATGACGTTGCGAGGTCCCAACATGATTTCCTGGGGAGGTACATCGGCTTGATGAAGGCTGGCATCGAGGCTCTCGGCTACGCGGGCGCGGTGCCATGCGAGGCGGCAGCTCACCAGAAGGTGAAGCAGTTCGAATGCTTGGCTGCTGGCTTCCAGCAGCTAATCCCTGAGTTCGGGCACTGGGGAGGGGCCGGCCCAGAGTTCCCAGCCGCGCTCGACCACGCCAAGCAGCTGGCCTCATGGTGCACCCAAGCGGCCGACGCGATCAACGCGGGCTGGGTGCGTGACCTGGAGGTGTCAGCGCAGGGGCTCAAGGACATGATCCCTCCTGTGCCGACCTTGGAGGACCCGAAGGCTCTGACGGACCCCGTGATCCAGGGCCAGAATCACCCGAAATCCAGCATGTGGGTCAAGACAGTCTCAGATCTTGGCTTGAAGCTCTCCGCCATCAAGGACATGCAGAAGTGCGGGCTGAAACCGAGCAAGGCGGTCCGCGCTGCGCACTCCGACGGGACTGCGACCAAGAAAGAGGGCAAGATGGCGGTCGCCGTGAACTTCTGCCTCGGGAAGATCTTGTCGCTCGGCTCCGCCAGCGCCAGCCC
>CAUYUJ010014948.1:2742839-2820728 GCA_963575745.1 Prorocentrum cordatum | reverse complement strand
GGGGGGGGCGAGGAGGAGGAGGAGGGGGGAGGAAGAGGAGGAGGGCGAGGAGGAGGAAGGGTGGAAGGGGGAGGATGCGGCGGGGAGGGGGGCGGAGGGCCGTCGCGCCGTCGGCGCGGGAGGCGGGCGTGTGGCGGGCGCCCCCCGAACGAGAGAGCGAAGAGGGCAGGGGCCCTCCTCTTCCTCCTCCTCCGTTCCTCTCACCCTCCTCCTCCTCCTCCTCCTCCTCCTCCTCCCCCTGCCTCCTCCTCTTCCTCACCCTTCCTCACCACCCCCCCCTCCCCCCCTGGCCCCTGACGGGCCCCAGAGGCCCGAGAGGCCCGACAGACCCTCGGGAAGTAGGCAGTATTAATGTCCGAAACCGGACCGGTTAATTACCCTGGCGACGTACCCAGTCCCTGCGAAATTCTGGGCATGAGTAGCTTGGGAGACGTTATGCGGAGGTGATGACGCGAGGCAAGCAGCATTCGTGAGGCTCGCAGCCCCCCAGGGATTGCGATGCCCCGCTCAGATCTGCTTGGCGCCTCGCTCCGCTGACCCGCCGGCAACCCTCGAAAGTGGCGCCACTTTCGCAGATCGCAGCCCCCCAGGGACGGCGAGGCCCCGCTCGGATCCGCGCGGCGCCTCGCTCCGCAGGACCCACCAGCAGCCCTCGAAAGCGGCGACAACGTCGCAGATCGCAGCCCCCCAGGGGCGGCGAGGTCCCACTAAGGCCCGGTCCCGCTCAGGCACGCGCGGTGCTTCACCCCGCAGGACCCACCAGAAGCCTTCGAAAGTGGCGACCGTTTCGCAGATCGCAGCCCCCCAGGGACGGCGAGACCCCGCTCGGGTCCGCGCGGTGCCTCGCCCCGCAGGACCCACCAGAAGCTTTCGAAAGTGGCGACCGTTTCGCAGATCACAGCCCCCCAGGGACGGCGAGGTCCCGGTCAGGTCCGCGCGGTGCCTCGCCCCGCAGGACCTACCAGCAGCCCTCGAAAGTGGCGACCGTTTCGCAGATCGCAGCCCCCCAGGGATGGCGAGGTCAACTTTGGGCCCGCGCGTGGCGCCACTGTGCTGGGCCCCCCAGCAGGCCTCGAAAGTGGCGACAGTTTCGCAGATCGCAGCCCCCAGGGATGGCGAGATCTGATTTGGGTCCGCGCGTGGCGTCACTGTGCTGGGCCCCCCAGCAGGCCGCGAAAGTGGCGACAGCTTCCAAGATCGCAGCCCCCCAGGGAAGCGGGGTCAAATTTGGGTCCGCGCGTGGCGTCGCTGTGCTGGGACCCCCAGCAGGCTTCGAAAGTGGCAACAGTTTCGCAGATCGCAGCCCCCCCGGGAAGGCGAGGTTTAATTTTGGTCCGCGCATGGCGTCTCTGTGCTGGGCCCCCCAGCAGGTTTCGAAAGTGGCGACAGTTTCGCAGATCGCAGCCCCCCGCAGACAAGACAGGACGAGGCAGGCAGGAGGCAGGAGGGAGGCGGAGGGAAGGAAGGTGGAGACCACAGCCCCTTCCAAACGAATACCCAACCAAGGAGGGTCGGGAAACAAAAATGATGACCCCCCCCCCCCGCCCCGCCCCACCCCGGGCCCCGACTGCTATTCATTCGCATCCGAATAACAGTATTTTATATGCACCCCCAGAAGAAACCATGGATGCCGATCGATGCCACTTGTAGATACCTCGGTACCAGGGAGAATGCCGACGGGGATGTCCCCGCCTTCCGATCAAAGAATTATTTTTTTTACATTGAGTTATCGCCATTGGTTTGAGGGATTCAACGTTGCCCCCCTGGTGCAACATCTATCAGCGGTATGCCGCCGCCGCGCACGCGCGCGCGCGCTCGTTGGCGATTGGCATTTGTGCATTCAGTGTCGCATATCCACGCCGGGTTGGCCCCGTCTTCCGATCGGAGAATGCATTTTTTACATGGTTTTCGCCATTGGTTTTTGGAGTTCAACCTCGCTCCCGTTGTAATATATATATATATATATATATCAGCGGCATGCCGCCGCCGCGCGCGCGCGCTGGCGATTGGCACGCGTGCATTCAGTGTCGCATATCCACACGGGGATGCCCCCATCTTCCGATCAGAGAATTATTTGGTGCATAGGGTTTTCGCCATTGGGTTTTGAAGTTCAACATGGCTCCCGTTGCATGGCAAACCTGTCAGCGGCATGCCGCCGCGGCGCGCGTTGGCGATTGGCAGCGGCGCATTCAGCGTCGCATGCCCACATGAGAATGTCACCGTCTTCCGACCAGAGAAAGAATTTTTACAATGGTTTTTTGCCATTAGGTTTTGAAGTTCAACCTCGCTCCCATTGCGTCAAATCCATCAGCGGCACGCCGCCGCCGCGCGCGCGTTGGCGATTGGCGTTTTTTTTTGAATTTGGTGTCGAATATCAACATTGGGACGCCCCCGTCTTCTGATCAGAGAATGATTTTTTACATTGGGTTTTCGCCATTGGATTTTGGGGTGCAACATCGCTCCCGTTGTGCAAAATCTGTCAGCGGCATGCCGCCGCCGCGCGCGCGCGCTCGTTGACGATTGGCATTTTTGCATCCGGTGTCTATATCCACGCGAGGATGTTCCCATCTTCCGATCAGACAATGAATTATTACATTGGGTTTCCGCTATTGGGTTTTGGAGTTCAAGTTTCGCCCCGCTAGGAGAAAAAAAGGAAACGCAAAAACAAAGAATCAAAGGACAAAGAAAAACACCAAAACAACAAACAACTAAACAAATGCATAACAAAAACAATCAGACAAAAGAAACATACACATAATAAGAACATGACCAAACAAGAAAAAACAACTTACCAGCGGCATGCCGCCGACGCGCGCGCGCGAAATTCTGCTCAGTTGTATAGAATCTAGCAGCGGCATGCCGCCGCCGCGCGCGCGCGCGTTGGCACTTGTCATTTTTGCATTCAGCGTCGCATATCCACATGGGAATGCCCGCGCCTTCCGGTCAGAGAATGAATTTTTACAATGGCTTCTTGGCATTAGGTTTTGAAGTTCAACAGCGCTCCCATTGCATCAAGTCCATCAGCGGCATGCCGCCGCCGCGCGCGCGCGTTGGCGATTGGCGTTTTTGAATGTAGTGTCGAGTATCAACATTGGGACGTCCCCGTCTTCCGATCAGAGAATGAATGTTTACATTGGGTTTTCGCCATTAGGTTTTGGAGTTCAACATGGCTCCCGTTGCATCAAAGTCTATCAACGGCATGCCGCCGCCGCGCGCGCGCTGGCGCTTGGCAGTCTTGCAGTGAGCGCCCCATATCCACATGGGGATGCTCCTGTCTTCCGATCAGAGAATGAATTTTTACATTGGGTTTTCGCCATTGGGTCTGGGAGCTCAACATGGCTTCCATTGTATAAAGAATATATCAGCGGCATGCCGCCGCGCGCGCGCGCGCGTTGGCGATTGGCACGTGCGCATTCCGATTCGCATATCCACATGGGGATGTCCCCGTCTTCCGATCAGAGAATTTGTTTTTCTATCTAAATGGTTTTCGCCATTGGGTCTTGGGGTTCAACAGCGCTCCCGTTGCATCAAATCTACCAGCGGCATGCCGCCGCCGCGCGCGCGCTGGCGATTGGCAATTTTGCATTCGGTGTCGTATACGGCCGGCACAAGGCTTAAGAACTTCGGTGTTTCGGGGAGGGTACCCTTATGTTCTTCGTTTTTGTTCCATGTTCTTGTGCACCCTGGGGGAGGGTATCCTCGATGTTCTTCAGTTTGGCGCCATTATTCCTTCGTTCTGACAAAGCTGGGGTTCGGGGCTCACGATTCGGCTACGAGCGTCCGCGGCGGGGGCGGGACCCTCCATGTTCTTCGGTCCCGAAGTCAAGGTGCGGCCTTCAGCAACCGCGCGCCCCTTCATGATGGTGGTGCGATTGCAATCACCCTCGCATGTTCTTAGGGGACTGTTTGGCGTTGGTGGGCTTCGGGCTGCGGGGCTTAGGGCGTGCGGATGCAGGCTTGATTGAGGCTACGTACGCACGTGGGCCGCAGGGCTCGCGCGTCCGCGGAACGGGCAGGACCCTCCATGTTCTTCGGTTTCGATGTCAAGGTGCGGCCTCCAGCAACCGCGTGCCCCTTGATGATGGCGGCGTGAGTGCAATCACCCTCGCATGTTCTTAGGGGAGAACTTGGCGCTGGTGGGCTTCAGGTTTCGGAGAGTAGGGTGCGCGGCTGCAGGCATGAGGCTAGGGCGGGCGGGCGAAGCCACGCGCAGCTTCCTGGGCTGCGGCAGGGCTGAGAGGTTGGATGTGCGGATGACGTTCAGGACGTAGCGCTGACGTCGGCCCTATGCTAAGGCCCATGGGGAAGGCCGCAGGGCTCGCGCATCCGCGGCGCGGGCAGGACCCTCCATGCTCGTCGGTCTCGATGTCAAGGTGCGGCCATCCGCAACCGCGTCCCCCTGGATGATGGTGGCGCGAAAGGAATCGCCCTCGCATGTTCCTAGGAGAGAGTTTGGCGGTTGTTGGGCATCAGAGCGGGGTATGTGCGCGCGTGCGTGCGTGCGTGTGTGCGTGTGTGCGTGCGTCCTACCGAGGGCCACGCAAAACTTGACATGCGCGTCTGCGCTGCCGAAAGCGAGTTAAGAGGGCCGCGTTGTCAGCAATAGGAGAGCCGCCGTGTTGGCTTGGAAAATAAAAGTGAACCTTCAGCGTCGCCAGTCAGATTTCCAAGTTAGCATGGGCTCTGGCGCATGTGTTCAGCAACGGCGCATGCAACCACTTCTCGCGCGCGCCTGCGCCGCCGCGCGCGCGGCGGCGCCGCCGCGCGCGCGGCGGCGCAGGGGCGTGGGGCGCTCAGTGTTATCAGCAGTAGAAGAAGCGCCATGTTGGCCTGGAGAATCAAAGTGGACCACTAGCGGTTGCCGATTGGATTTCCAAGTCAACATGGGTTCTGGTGTACGTGTCTTGCAACGGCGTATACAACAACCCCTCGCGCGCGCCCGCGCCGCCGCGCGCGCGGCGGCGCCGCCGCGCGCGCGGCGGCGCGTGCGCGTGGGGCGCCCCGCGTTATCAGCAATAGAAAAGTTGCCATGTTGGCCTGGGAAATCAAAGTGAACCCTTAGTGGTTGCCGATTGGATTTCGAAGTTAACATGGGTTTTGGTGCATGTGTTCTACAACAGCGCAGACAAACACTCCTCGCGCGCGCCTGCGCCGCCGCGCGCGCGGCGGCGTGTGCGCGTGCGGAGCTTCGCGTTATCGGCAATAGAAGAGTCGCCATGTTGGCCTGGAAAATCAAAGTGAACCCTTAGCGGTTGCCACTTGGATTTCCAAGTTAACATGGTTTCTGGTGCATGTCTTCTGCAACAGCGCGCGCAAAACTCCTCGCGCGTTCCTGCGCCGCCGCGCGCGCGGCGGCGCGCGCGCGCGCGAGAAACGCCGCAGCGCCAGCAATAGGACAGTTGCCGCGTTGACTGGGAAATTCAAAGGGAGCCCTTGGAAGTGAGCAGTTTGATTTCCAAGTTAACATGGGTTTTGGTGCATGTATTCTGCAGCGGCGCATGCAAACACTTCTCGCGCGCGCCTGCGCCGCCGCGCGCGCGGCGGCGCAGGGGCGTGGGGCGCTCAGTGTTATCAGCAGTAGAAGAAGCGCCATGTTGGCCTGGAGAATCAAAGTGGACCACTAGCGGTTGCCGATTGGATTTCCAAGTCAACATGGGTTCTGGTGCACGTGTCTTGCAACGGCGCATACAACGACCCCTCGCGCGGGGGGCGCCCCGCGTTATCAGCAATAGAAAAGTTGCCATGTTGGCCTGGGAAATCAAAGTGAACCCTAGTGGTTGCCGATTGGATTTCGAAGTTAACATGGGTTTTGGTGCATGTGTTCTACAACAGCGCAGACAAACACTCCTCGCGCGCGCCTGCGCCGCCGCGCGCGCGGCGGCGTGTGCGCGTGCGGAGCTTCGCGTTATCGGCAATAGAAGAGTCGCCATGTTGGCCTGGAAAATCAAAGTGAACCCTTAGCGGTTGCCACTTGGATTTCCAAGTTAACATGGTTTCTGGTGCATGTCTTCTGCAACAGCGCGCGCAAAACTTCTCGCGCGTTCCTGCGCCGCCGCGCGCGCGGCGGCGCGCGCGCGCGAGAAACGCCGCAGCGCCAGCAATAGGACAGTTGCCGCGTTGACTGGGGAATTCAAAGGGAGCCCTTGGAAGTGGGCAGTTTGATTTCCAAGTTAACATGGGTTTTGGTGCATGTGTTCTGCAGCGGCGCATGCAAACACTTCTCGCGCGCGCCTGCGCCGCCGCGCGCGCGGCGGCGCAGGGGCGTGGGGCGCTCAGTGTTATCAGCAGTAGAAGAAGCGCCATGTTGGCCTGGAGAATCAAAGTGGACCACTAGCGGTTGCCGATTGGATTTCCAAGTCAACATGGGTTCTGGTGTACGTGTCTTGCAACGGCGTATACAACAACCCCTCGCGCGCGCCCGCGCCGCCGCGCGCGCGGCGGCGCCGCCGCGCGCGCGGCGGCGCGTGCGCGTGGGGCGCCCCGCGTTATCAGCAATAGAAAAGTTGCCATGTTGGCCTGGGAAATCAAAGTGAACCCTTAGTGGTTGCCGATTGGATTTCGAAGTTAACATGGGTTTTGGTGCATGTGTTCTACAACAGCGCAGACAAACACTCCTCGCGCGCGCCTGCGCCGCCGCGCGCGCGGCGGCGTGTGCGCGTGCGGAGCTTCGCGTTATCGGCAATAGAAGAGTCGCCATGTTGGCCTGGAACACATGCACCCAAACCCATGAGTTGCGCCGCTGCAAAACCGAGAGTTGTTGGGGGCGCCGCGGGCCTGGGGCGAGAGCTCGCGCGCGTGCATGAGTGCCAGGGCGTGAGACGTGGCGCTGAGGCCCACTGCTAGAGCCCTAAGCTGGCCGCAGGCCTCGCGCGTCCGCGGCGTGGGCAGGACCCTCCATGTTCTTCGGTCTCGGTGTCAATGTGTCGCCTCCAGCAGCCGCGCGCTCGTGGATGACGGCGGCGTGGAGACGCACACCCTCGCATGTTCTTGTTTTGGGGCAACAGCAGCCTGGAGCTGGGCCTAGGGTGGCGGGGGCCAGGCCGCGCGGCCGCGGCCTTGAGTCTGGGGCGAGCAGGCGAGGTCGCGCGAGGCTCCCTGGGGCGCCGCGGGGTTGGGGCGAGAGCTCGCGCGCGTGCATGAGTGCCAGGGCGTGAGACGTGGCGCTGAGGCCCACTGCTAGAGCCCGACTAAGCTGGTCGCAGGCCTCGCGCGTCCGCGGCGCGGGCAAGACCCTCCATGTTCTTCGGTCTCGATGTCAACGTGCTGCCTCCAGCAACCGCGCGCTCGTGGATGACGACGGACGCGCGGAGGCAGATCCAAGGCACAGGAACACAGCGTGGGTCTCGGGGGGCGGGGGGGGGGGTCAGGGCTTCGGGGTTGCGTGGTCCAGGCTGCGCAGTCGAAGGCTTTAGGCTGGGGGCTGAACCAGATGCGTACTTACGCACGTTGGCTCGGAAGTGAAGGTCGGGGACACCTCGGAAGGGCGTCCTCGACGTCCTTATGGTTTGGGGTACTTTGGCCCGCGGAGGGTCTCATGTTCTTGTCCGATGTTCTTGTGGCCTTGTTCCGGCCGTATATCCACACAAGGATGTTCCCATCTTCCGATCAGAGAATGAATTTTTACATTGGGTTTTCGCCATTGGGTTTTGGAAATCAAATTTCGCTCCGTTAGGTGAGTAATCTACCAGCGGCATGCAGCCGCCGCGCGCGCGCGCGAAATTTCGCCCTGTTGTATAAGATCTATCAGCGGCATGCCGCCGCCGCGCGCGCGCGCCTTGGCGCTTGGCAATTTTTGCATTCAGTGTCGCATATCCACATGGCGATGTTCCCGTCTTCCGATCAGAGAATGATTTTTTACATTGGGTTTTCGCCATTGGGTGTTGGAGATCAAATTTCGCCCCGTTGTATAAAGTTTATCAGCGGCACGCCGCCGCCGCGCGCGCGCGAGTCTTCGCCCCGGTGCATAGAAGCCCATCAGCGGCATGCCGCCGCCGCGCGCGCGCAGGCGCTTGGCATTCTTGCATTCAGTGTCGCATATCCACATTGGGATGTCCCCGTCTTCCGATCAGAGAATGATTTTTTACATTGGGTTTTCGCCATTGGGTTTTGGGGTTCAACATGGCTCCCGTTGTATAAAGTCTATCAACGGAATGCCGCCGTCGCGCGCGCGCTGGCGCTTGGCAGTTTTGCAGTAAGTGTCGTATATCCACATGGGGGCGTTCCCGTCTTCCGATCAGAGAATGGATTTCTGCATTGGGTTTTCGCCATTGGATTTTGGAGTGCAACATCGCTCCCATTGTATAAAACCTTTCAGCGGCATGCCGCTGCCGCGCGCGCGCGCGCGCGCGCGCGCGATTGGCATTTGCGCATTCAGTGTCGCGCATCCAAATGAAGGATCCCCCCGTCTTCCGATCAGAGAATGAATTTTTACATTCGGTTTCCGCCATCTGGTTTTTGGAGTTCAACATGGCCCCCGTTGCATAGAAATCTATCAGCGGCGCGCCGCCGCCGCCGCCGCCGCCCGCGCGCGCGCGCGCGCGCGCGCGCGCGCGCGCGCGCGCGTCGGCGATTGGCATTTGTCATTTGTGCATTCAGTGTCGTATATCCACATGGGGATGTCCCCGTCTTCCGATCAGAGAATGCATTTTTACGTTGGGTTTTCGCCATTAGGTTTTGGAGTTCAACATGGCTCCCGTTGTATAAAGTCGATCAACGGCATGCCGCCGCCGCGCGCGCGCTCCATGGCGCTTGGCAGTTGTGCATCCGGTGATATCCACATGGTGGTGTTCCCGTTTTCCGATCAGAGAATGAATTTTTACATTGGGTTTTCGCCATTGGGTTTTGGAAATCAAATTTCGTCCCGTTCTCTTAAAGTAATTAGCGGCGCGCCGCCGCCGCGCGCGCGCGAGTCTCCGTCCCGCTGTATAGAAACCTATCAGCGGCATGCCGCCGCCGCGCGCGCGTTGGCGCTTGGCATTTGTTGCATGCAGCGTCGTCTTTCCACATTGGGCCATTGGGGTGTTCCCGTCTTCTGATCTGAGAATGAATTTTCACATTGGGTTTTTGCCATTGGGTTTGAAGTTCAACAGCGCTCCCGCTGTATCAAATCTATGAGCGGCATGCCGCATTTGCACATTCAGTGCCGCTTCGCAACCCAGACCGAGCGCGGTGCGCAGGGAGTGGTCCCTGAGCGCAGTCTCTAACGACGCTGGGGCCGCAGGGCGTGGCAGGCGTGGCCTGGCGCCAAGAGGGGCGCGCAGGAATCTGACTCTGCGCGCAGGGCGCCAGGGCGGTCGCGGGGGCGTCTCCAGCGACCCAGTTTGCCCCGCTTCCCTTTTGTTTTCTATGGGCGCACTACAGCGCTGGGGAAAACCATGTTTTAATCGTCTCCCCCAAATAATTTAAAACCGTTTTTATACATTAAGTTTCAAAACGACTCCAGAATTCAAACGGTTGCCGGCACTTTGGCGCGACCTTCTTTTTTTGTTTTTTTCTTTTTTCTTTTTCTGGTGCCGCCGCCGGCGCCGGCGATCCGACCCCGCGCCTTCCCCCGCCGAAACATCCGTCCTCTCCAGCTATGTTCCTACTCTGATGTGCGGTAACTCTTTTTATCCCGCTTCCGATTCTTGTTCTTCTTCCGATTAGTGTGCGAGTTTGTGTGCTGATGGCTGATGGGGCGCCCGCCTCCGCCGAGGGATGGACGCCAATTGGGCCGTTGGGCCCGCCTGCCCATTTGGCGCATTTCGATGTCAGACACAGCAGCGCGATAGGCAGGCTCATGATGGGGAACTCACGCTTGCGCAGCACGCAACCCGTCCTCGCCAATCTCCGCGACCCGCTGAACAAGATCATCTCGGCCCTGATTAGGCAGCAGCGTTTGATTGAACTCAGCATTCAGAGGCTCCCAGCAGCGGCGGAACTCGAGCAAGCGGAGCGTTTAGAACTCTCAGAAGTGTCGCGCAAGCTGACGTCACAGCATATTATTCTCGCGAACATTATCTTTGGATTGAGGTTTGCAGCAAACACCTTGGCCGTCAATGATGAGAGCATGTCAGCCCCTTTTCCAGATGAGATCGATTATGTGACCGTACTCGGGCTCGATCCCGAGTAAGCAGCAGTGAGTCAGTGGTGCCACCCTTCTGTGTGCCTGGCTAGGAACGGGCTCTTGTGTCAGATTGCAGTCCAGCGAATATTGAGACGCCTCGTGATTCACTCGAGACGTTTCCAGCTATCGTATGTCTCGCCGTGCATTTCCCATGGGACAGGGGAGGGCACGGTAGGCAGGTCCTGCAGAAAGACGCGCCCCGCCCGCCGCCGCTTGTTGCTCTCTTTGCGTGCTGCCTCCCGCTTTCTCTGTTTGCCCTTCTGAGCGGGTGCCCCCAGCAAGCCAGCTCGCCAATGGGCCAATGGGCCATTGCCAATGGGGCCAGCCGGCTAGCCCCTCTTCCTCGGACTGAGGTCCGAAGCTCCCCTGATCCCCCCTGCCCGTTACCTGCGGCGGGGATGCCTTCGGGGCCCCTGCAGCATGGCTACGGGCGGAGGTGATGGGGGGCCTCGGGCCTCCCCGGTAAGGCCCAGAGGGCCTCACCGCCGCGTCGCCTCCTGCTGCTCAGGAGAACAGCAACAGCAGCAGGCCTCTCAGCAAAGGTGCCGGGGGCTCGCATCCACATCTTCCCGCAGAGGGCGCGAGAAACAGACAAGAGAGACTGGTCCGCCCTCCCAGCGCCTTACCTTACCTTACCTCGTCCTCCTCCTCCTCCCTCCTCCTCCCTCCTCCCTCCTCCCTCCTCCCTCCTTCCTCCTCCTCCTTTCCCTTCTCCTCCTCCGTCCTCCATCCCTCCTCCCTCCCTCCTCCCTCCTCCTCCTCCTCCCTCTCCTCCTCCTCCTCCTCATCCTCCTCGTCCTCCTCATCCCCCCTTCTCCTCCCCCCTCCCCCCTCCTCCCCTGGGGGCGCTCTTTTGCGTTGTTTGGTTGGCTCCCGGCAATGGTCGCCGCGTGCTTCCATCCAGGATGCCGTGGGTTTCTTGGATCGATTGAGATTTCAACGTCTCCCCCCTTCCCCTGCGGTATTCCCCAATCAGAGCTTGCTTCTGTAGGGGTCCTAGCGGATATAAAGCTGAGGTGAGGTCGGCGGCCGATTTCGGTGGCCGGGGCCGGGTGCCCGGGTGCCCGGGGGTGCCCGGGTGGCCGATGTCGGTGGCCGGGCCCCGGTGCCCGGGTGCCCGGGGGCGCCCGGGGGTGCCCAAGAGCTCAATAGCACTATGGCCCTATGGCCCTATAGCCGTAGAGCCCTCTAGCTTATGGCCCTGTAGCCCTATAGCCTTATATCCCCATAGCCCTAATAGCCTTATATCCATATAACCCTGTAGCCCCCATAGCCCATCTACCTCTCTAGCCCCATAGCCCTATAACCCTGTGGCCCTATAGGTCACAGCCCTATAGCCCGATAACCCTATAGCCGGATAGCCGTATAGCCCTATAGCCTATAGCCCAATAGCCCTATAGCCCTATATAGCCCTAACAAAAATCTGATCGGGGCTTTTCTCCGGTACCATTAGCTTCTCGGAGTCGGGATTCTGATCGAATTCGTGGTAATTATCTTTTCGGAGTCGGGGTTCTGATCGAATTATTGGCAATTAGTTTTTTTCGAATTGGGATTACAATAATTCTGGTTTTTCTATTTTTGGTAATTTTGGTCGGCCTCCGCCTTATGGCACATCGGGGCGTTTCAGGGAATGGGACGGGGGAGGGCGCCCCCCGGTACACATCACTAAAGCAGGTCCCACTAAACCCAGTTTTGCCCACGCCCGAGGGGGACCGGCGCAGATACAAGAAGTCTGCGCGGAGCGCCCAAAAAGTGCAAGTTCATGGCGTTTATTATTGTTTTTCTTCTTATCCTTCTCTAACCCCTGGGGGGCCAGAACACGACAGGAACGCGAGGTGCTCGGAGGCCCTCGCAGACTGCTCGGGTCGGCTCTGGGCCCTCTTGGGCCGTCTTGGGCCGTCGGAAGGCCGAAAAGAAGCAAAGGGACAAAACCTCCAAATATACCTCGGGGACATCAGTGATTTTGGCCTCGTCCAGCCCTCCTGGAGGACCTATTGGAAGCCTCTTGAGCCGTCTTGGAGGCCTCTTGGGTTAGGTTGGGCACGTCCCCCTACAGGCGGATTTGGGCCCATAAAATACTGCATAGTCAAAACGTGTTCAAGAATGGTCACAAATGGTAGGAGCATCGTCCCCAAACTATGTGTTCGTTTCTATATGCATCTCAGGAGGGAAAAGACACACAGGCACAATTAATCGTCGATTCCCCGGGAAAGATGGGAAAATATGGGAAGTGGGAGGGAGACAACAACCCAGAAATTACTGGGAAATATGGGGAATCCTGTTACGTGTGTCTGTTTGTTTGTGTGTCCCAGGAATATGCTCCTCCTGTAGAGGGACATGCCCGACCTGCCTCCTGGGACCTCCTCCCCGCCCCCGCCAGCGCGGGCGGGGGGCGTGGCCGCCCGCTGGAGCGCCGCTGCGCGCCGCGGGCCCAGCGGAGCAGCGCGCCCTGGCCCGTCGACGGGCGACGGAGGGATGATCTCAAGTCGGGCGCGTCCCTGCACAGGAGGAGCCAAGGGTAGACAGAGGAGAATCAAAGGATGATTTTTCTACTGTGTTTGAGCAGTTTTGAACATGTTTGACTCTTTGGCGCAATTCGCCCAACATGCGTTTGTAGGAGGGCATGCCCGACCTAAGGATTACCAGGAGGGGAAGCATTTGGGTGGCGCCAAAAGAGGGTCCAGCTGAAAGGGGGTGGTGCAATAGATTTGGGGCAATTGTATCGCAAGTGTATTGCGCCGGAGAGTTGTATTTCTTTGTGCCGCAACTGATGCATTGCGCGCGAAAGTTCAGCAATATAATTGCGCCCTGGAATGTATTGCACGACCCAAATATGTTGCAAACCACGAGTCTCTTGCACCAGATCTATTGCACCACCCCCTTCTAGCTGGATCCCCTTGTGGGTCAACCAGAAAAAAACTCATCACAGAAAGAAGTAATCGTCGATTCCGAGGAAAAGGTGGGAAACTGTGGGAAGTGGGGGGAAGACGAAAGCCCAGAACATAGGCGAAACTAACTTAGGGATCCTGGGATCTGCGTGTACATATGTTTACGTGTGTCACTGGGCCCCTTCAAGATCGCCGCAGCCGTTGGTCTGAGGGACTCACCCCTGGTCGAGGTTCGCTGGTTGGAGCTCCATGGGCGTCCAGAGGCCTCCCAGGAGGTTCCGAGGACACGGGGTGCAACTCATTTGGAGAACTACGGTCGGCGATCCCCCCCCAATGATGGACTACCATATGTAGGACGGGGCGGGGAGGGAGGATGGGGAGGTCCTCCTCGTCCTCCTCCTCCTGCTCCTCCTCCTCCGCAAATCAGCCCATCACCCAAGGCCGACCCTGGCAGCACTCGAAATCCGGCGCCCTGCGCAGGCCACCACCTCTGGGGGCGGGATCGGCCTGAGGGGGCGCCAGGGGCTGGTCCCTCAGACCACGGGCCGTTTTTCTTAAGGTTCTGGCAAGTTCATTTGAAGGTCATGCGCGAAAGGGAATCTGGACTTCACGCAAGCTGGGACGCACTTGCACGCCTTGTCTGCACAGCATTGCTTGAAACGACGGCGGAGAGGGGTTGTCTCTTCTTTGCTGCTGACGCGTGGCATGTGGCTCAAAGTAGTTCAGGACCAGGCTGCTGTCTGCAACCGGGGCCGCCGGTGATGCAGACGGCGGGAGATGAGATGGTGAGGCAGTTGCGCGCTTGGCAGGATGCGAGGTGGGTCGTCAAGGCGCGCGTGAGCTGCACGCTACTCATCTTGGGGCTTGCCTGCGTCGCTGGCTCACAGTTTGCACTGCTCGTGGGCGCGGGCCTCGACTGCGGCAGCGATACCCACTGCCCCGCATACCCAGTCACGTGGCTCATGTTGTGCATGGGCCTCTGCATCTGCTGCTACGCCCCGCTCTCTGACGACACCTGGCTCGCTCGGATGGTACTCATACTGACCGCGGTCATCATGGGGAGCGAAGTGAACTGGGAGTTTTGTTGGAATCGCGCTGAGGACCCATGCCCCGTCCTGGGTGGTCTACCTCTCCAGGGGAATGCCGCAGCGTGTATCGCGGGGCTTCTCGGCGGATGCGATGCTCGTCAGGCGTTCGCAGAGGCGGCAGCCCGGTTTCGCTGCATCGACCTGTCGATGATAACCGAGGAGGAGATGGCAACTCGCGACCCTGACCCAGTGCTCTTCAAGCGGTCTGTGCAGGTCGGAGGTTGCCAGAGGTGATCCTGGCCCCACGGTGTCCCCGTTTTTTGTCTGCATCATTTTTGCTCCTGGGGCTTCACGGGCCTCGTGGGGGGTGATCTGAAGGCCATCTGTGCCTCTCTGGAAGAGCTGGGGCCACCTGGGGCCAAGGTCACCTCTGGCAACCTCCGAGTAGGTTCCGCTGGGCGAGTGCGATGCCTTCATCTCGCATTCGTGGTCGGACGGCGCGGCGGGCAAGTGGGCCTTGCTGCAGAGGTGGCGCGAAGCTTTCATCGCCAAGCACGGGCGTGAGCCGAAGGTTTGGATCGACAAGTGCTGTGCCGACCAGGCAGACATCGCAGCCTACCTGCGATGCCTGCCAATTTTCCTCAGCAGCTGCAGGCCAGCGGGTGATCACGTTTACCGATTTCGATGCCCTTCCTTCGTCTCCACCTTGTTGTGTTTCGGTGTCGCCTACAGCTGGGTTCGCCTCCCAGGCAGATGTCTGGGGAATGGCGGTATCTGTATCTTTTGTCGAGGGTTCGTGGAGGGGGTGCAGCCCAAGGAGGGATGGGAGGGTGTTGACGAATCCAGTTCGAGGCTGATATTTTCTTGATTCAGGGGCTGTCCACTGCGACGTTACTCCAATCCTCTCTCTGGTCCTTTCCCACCTTCCGCACACCCGTTGGTTGTCCCCCCCCGACAGGGAGATGGTCGTCTTGTGCGGGCCGACCTACTTTCAACGGTTGTGGTGCGTCATGGAGCTTTTCACACACTACCGCACCGGGCTTTTCCACAATAGATTGACGCTGTTGCCGGTGATGCGTGCAGGCCAGCACGACGACGTTTGGGCGGCAATACACGCCGCCGCCAGCTCTTTCGACGCACGGCGCTGCGAGTGCGGGAGCACCAGTCACGGCGACAGAGACAGGTTGATGGACATCATACAAGCCGACGGCATCCAGGATCGTCTCTGTCTTGCCATTCGAGGGGATTGGGGCGCTAAAGATTGTCAAGCAGGCTTCGGTCAGGCTAGCAGTCGGCAGCCATGCACATATTGAGCAGCGATCTTATGTGTTGACGGCTTGGCTTGTGCCTGTTTTATAATTTTGGCCTTCGCTCCTCTCACTCTTCAGTCTCAACCGAGTGGTGGCCCGAAAGTCCGAGACACTTTGTTTCTGGGCCAGAGACATTTTTCGAGCACTCGTGCCCGACAAAGATCGTCGGAGCCTCCAGGTGAAGTGCAACTTCAATGATCTGCACAGTAGTGTTCTGGAGTTCGAACCTTTAGTTCTGCCATTGCCCCCCCCGTGCACTGGCCCCAAGGACCACGTCCCCCCCAGGGCTTCGGATTCGTCGTCGTCGTCGTCGTCGTGTCGTCGTGTCGTCGTGTCGTCGTCGTCGTGTCGTCTCGTTTCGTGTCGTGTCGAGTAGAGTCGAGTCGAGTCGTGTCGTCGTCGTCGTTGTTTCGTGTTGCCGTCGTCGTCGTCGTGACCTCCCCTGTCCCCCCCCTCCCCCTGGCCTCCCCATCTTCAAAAAAGAACAGATGAAAAAAATGGAAGGCGGTAACGAAGGCTGCCTCCCTGCCCTGAGCCCGGGACCCCGTGCCCCAAGCTGTGGCCTCCTCTTCCCCCCACCTCCTCCTCCTCCATTCCTTTTTCCTTGCACATATGTTTTCCCTGTCGCACCCCGAGGCCAGTTTTTCGGGCGGTCCAGGCGTATCGCCTGAGACTTAAGAACACTCATGACTCTGAAGCTTAAAAATTGGCAACAGTTTCACAAATGGAGGGCGGGTCGTTTTCAAAATGTGGTTCTCGCTTCAGCGCGGCGCACATGTGTTTCAAACATTTGTAAGGGCTGCACGCATTGAGTGCAGGTCGTTTTCAAAATGTGGTTCTCGTTTTAGCGCGGCGCACATTCGTTTTAACATTACAAGAGTTGCACACATTGAGGGCAGGTCGTGTTCAAAATGTGGATCTCGCCTTAGCGCGGCGCACATTCGTGCTAAAATGTTGCAAGAGTTTCACGGATTGAGGGCGGGCCGTTTTCCAAAAAGTGGCTCTCGCCTTAGCGCGGCTCACATTCGTTTCAACACATTGCAGGAGCTTCGCGGATTGAAGGCGGCTCCTTTTCAAACTGTGGTTCTCGCATTAGCGCGGCGCACATTCGTTTCAAACATTTGCAAGAGTTTCACGGACTGAGGGCAGGCCGTTTTCAAAATGATGTTCTCGCCTGAGCGCCACGCACATTCGTCTTGAATAATTGTAAGAGCTTCACGGATTGAAGGCGGCTCCTTTTTTAATGTGGTTCTAGCTTTAGCGCGGCGCACATTCGTTTCAAACATTTGCAAGAGTTGCACACGTTGAGGGCAGGTCGCTTTCAAAATGTGGCTCTCGTTTCGGCGCGGCGCACATGCGGTTTAAACATTTGCAAGAGTTTCACGGACTGAGGGCAGGTCGTTTTCAAAATGTGGCTCTCGCTTGAGCGCCGGGCACAGTCGGTTTTAAAATTTGCAAGGGTTTCACGGATTCTTATCATCACCGTACCAGAAACGGTATTTTGGAAGGATTCGCGATTATACGGGTGCAACAGTTACGTTGAATCTTTGTGCTGAAATCCTAGGAATGGCTTTCTGGCACGACTTAGGATCGTCAAGACGCAACAGTCAGGTTGATCCGCGGCGTTGCAATCCCGAGAACAATGTTTTGGCATGCTTCAGGGTCTTCAGACCGGCGTCTTCCAACGAGGCAGTTCCATCAATGGAAATGAACCGTTCTAGGGGCCTATGAAGAGGGAGCTTGGAGGGAGGGTTTACTCCAACATCGTTGATGCCTCTTGGGTTTACACTGGTCCTGCTCCTCCTCCTGGCCTCCTCCTCCTCCTGGCCTCCGAGGTGGCCCCCTTGCCCTGGCCCTGGGGCCCCGCCGCCTCCTCGCCCTGGCCCCCTGGCCGCCCCCTGGACCCCTGGGCGGCCTCCCAGGGTTGAGTCGGGCCTGCCCCTCTTATCGGGGAAACGTAAGACTCGAGTAAGCCGGAAAACGGGTTTTCCGAACTTTTTTGACGAGCGCGTCCTGGATTTTGGCGGTCCGGTTTTCTTGGGACGTGTGCAGCGGGAGTTCGCGTCAAAATTCAGATCGGTTGTCGTCATTTTCATGATGGCTCCGCCAGGCCACCCCGATTCCCCCGTACCCGAGTCTTACGTCCCCCCGACCCTACAGGAGGAGTGTTGAAACATAGTCCACAAGCAACTCGTCGGAGGACGATGCTCCGATGGTCTTTCAATCATTTCGGAGTCTTTCTGGATTAGATTTCACGTTTCGCCCAAGATCCGCCTGTGGGAGGACATGCCCGACCCGAGCCTCGCTTCGAATGCCCTTCTGTCCGGGTCGTGCCGTGGTCGTCGTGCCCCCCCGGCCTTCCGGCCCTGGCCTCCCTGGCTGCTCTGCCCTGGCCGTGCCGGACTGCGCGTCCCCAGCCCCGACGTTCTTGGCCGCCCCCCTTCTGGGCTTAAGTCGGGCCTGTCCCCCTCCAGGGGGATTTTCGACGAAAGATCAAAAATATTCCAAAAGTAAATAAAAAATAATAACAAATAGTCTGGGGATTTTTTTTTGACTATGTTTGGCCTTGTTGGGGCATTTTTAGTTTTTTTGTTTTTTTTTTTTTTTGTAAAAAAAAAACAAAAAAAAACAAAAAACAAAAAAAAAAAAAAAAAAAAAAAAAAAAATCGTCGGGGGGACAGGCCCGACATAATTCTAGGCCTCCCCCCGGGGAACCCGAGGAACCCGAGGAGCCTCCGGGGCAGCGGAAGGATACGAGGCACCAGCATGTAACCAAGTAAGGACCCCTTGGGCAAGCCTAGTTGGGGAACTTGCACCTCGGGGCTGGATATCTGCCCGTGCCCCGCGCCAGGCTGGGCTGTCAGAGGCAACGTTGAGGGGGGATACAGTGGGGGCCCATGCCAAGAAACACCCTGCTTGCTTCCAGGGTGCCCTGGGTTTCTTGGGTGCCGATGGTTTTGCGACGGAAGCCGCGACGTCTCCAGACCAAGAGTCAGTGGACGTCCTGGGGTCTCAGGGTTGGGTTTCTTGTGGAAGGTCTCTTGTGGTCGGGCCCCTACTGTAGGCCTCCTAGATGGGGTCGGATGATCGCTCCGCATCGCCGATGCATCGACGAGGAGGCTCGATGTGGAGCCCGTGCTCCGCCATGCCGACGGTGCCGATGCACCGCCCACGTCGACGATGCATCAACGGGCACCGCCGATGCATCGCCGGTGCATCGCCGGTACATCGCCGATGCATCGCCGATGTATCGGCGATGCGGCGCGGTCCCCCGACCCCATCGAGGAGGCCTCTATTGCCCGAACTCCTGGCCTACCCTTGCCCTGGCCCCCGCACCGCGTCCCCCCGGGGGCTTCGGATGTGTTTTTACGTGCACGGATGCGCTCTGGAGCTAGGACCTTTATTTCCACCCTTGCCCCCCTTTGCCCCGGCCCCCTGGACCACGTCCCACCCCCCAGGTTTTCGGCTAACTTTTCTTTTCGTGTCGTGGCGTCGCCGTCGTGGCCTCCCCTGCACCCCTCTGTTTCCTGGCTGTCGAGCTTCGTGTGAGCTCGACCTGGATGATGGGCCAGGTCCTCAAAGCCTGGGGGAAGCCTGCCACGAGCCAGAGAGTCGCGAGATCCCTTCGCCCGCCTCCCCTCGGCTTCTGGCAGGGCAGCTTCCACTCAGATCAAGCCCTGGTGATCCAACCCCCACAGTGATCCCCCCAGTGATCCCCCTGGTGTTCCCCCTGTTGATACCCCCCCTTGTGATTTCCCTAGTGATTCCCGGAGTGATCCTCCGAACGGGACACTTGCGTGCCCCCCCAGTGATCCCGCCCTCCTCCTCGTCCTCCTCATCCTTCTCCTCCTCCTTTTCCTCCGCCTCCTCCTCCTCATCCTTCTCCTCCCCCTCCTCCTCCCCTTCTTCCTCCTCCCCCTCCTCCTCCTCCTCTTCCTCCTTCTCCTCCTCCTCCTCCTTCTCCTCCTCCCCCCCTCGTCCTCCTCCTCCTCCTCCTCCTCCTCCTCCTCCTCCACAATTACTTCATATGAACACTACTTTCCCTCTTCCCCTGATGACGGTTTGAAAGTGCTCGACCCCCCCCCGCGTATTGTTTTTTACACAGGTTTCCCCGGAGTTGGGTTTTCGCCTGCATTGTTTTTTCAAAATGCTGCTCTCGCTGAGGCGCCGGCCTCATTTTCGGGCCCCGCTCGTTCCGAATCGTGCTCCCGCTGCAGCGCTGGCCTCATTTCCGTGCTTCCGCTCATTCCGAATCGTGCTCCCGTTGCAGCGCTGGCCTCATTTCCGCGCTTCCGCTCGTTTCGATTCGTGCTCCCGCTGCAGCGCTGGCGTCATTTCCCGTGCCATGCCACGGCATGCAATGCAATGCTAGGTTCATACTACGCTTTGCGGTGCTCTTCTGCGCCATGCCATGCCGTGCTCTACAATGCATCGCTTACCCTTTCGGGATCATTGCCCTGCTCGACATCCGATTGAGCGGGTAGAGAGGGGATCTGCGCCATGGTAAGGGATGGGAGGGAGGGGTAGGATGTCAGATATGACGCGAGCGCACCGAGCTTGTCCTCCCCCCCTGCTCCTCCTCCTCCTTCTCTCCTCCTCCTCCTCCTCCTCCTCCTCCTCCTCCTCCTCCTCCTCCTCTCCTCTTTCTCCTTCTTCTCCTCCTCCTCCTCCTCCTCCTCCTCCTCCTCCTCCTCCTCCTCCTCCTCCTCCGCCTCCTCCTCCTTCCTCCCCTCCCCCTCCTCCTCCTCTCCCTCCCCTCCTCCTCCTCCTCCTCCTCTTCCTCCTCCTCCTCCTCCTACTCCTCCCTCCTCCTTCATCGCTACGCGATCAGGCAGACTCCAGATCCTCCTCCTCCTCCTCCTCCTCCTCCTCCTCCCCTCCCCTTCCTCCTCCTCCGCCTCCCCTTCCTCCTCCTCCTTCTCCTCCTCTTCCTCCTCCTCCTCCTCCTCCTCCCCACTCCTCTTCCTCCTTCTTATGTTTATGCTTCCTCTTATTATTAGTGTTCTTAGTATTCTTATTATTATTATGCTTATGCTGCTTATTAGTATTATTATTAACATTATTATCATTATTATTATTATTATTAGTAGTATTTTGCTTGTTTATTCTTATTCTTATTATTATTTTTTAATTGTTCTTTTTATTAATATTATTCTTCGTATTATTAGTATTATTATTATTAACATTTGGTTTATTATTATTGTTATTCGTGTTTCTATTATTATTCGTCTTGTTATTATTATTATTATTAATATTATTATTAGTAATATTATTATTATTATTAATAATAATATTACCATTATTATTATTCTTAGTAGTGTTAGTATTATTCGTCTTATTATTATTATTCTTATTATTATTATTATTCCCCTCCTCCTCCTCCTCCTTCTCCCCTCCTCCTCCTCCTCCTCCTCCTCCTCCTCCTCCTCCTCCTCCTCCTCTCTCCTCCTCTCCCTCCTCCTCCTCCTCCTCCTCCTCCTCCTCCTCCCTCCTCCCCCTCCTCCTCCTCCTCCTCCTCCTCCTCCCCCTCCCCTTCCTCCTCCTCCGCCTCCCCTTCCTCCTCCTCCGCCTCCCCTTCCTCCTCCTTCTTCTCCTCTTCCTCCTCCTCCTCCTCCTCCCTCCCCACGCCCCCTCCTCCGTCCGCCCCGACCCTGGCCCCTCAGGAGTTCAACGCGGCCGTGCGCGCCGTGCTCCTGCGGGCCTTCTCCTCTACACTGGGCTCCGGCGCGACCGCCAGCGCGGAGCCTCGGGCCTGCGCTCGAGCCCGGACTCCTCCGACGCCAGCGACATCGATGTCCTCGGGGGCGGCCAAGAAGGGGGTGATGATATCATGATATCGTGGCGGGGTCCATGATATTGTAGTGGCCTCTGGCCAGTGCCGCCGATCCGGGGCACTCCGGCTGATGTGATCCGCCTTCGCCCTCGTCCCGCCTCTCTTTTTCCCTCCCTCCCCTTCTCACTCTGCATTTATCGAAGACGCCTACGGCGAATCACCGCCGCCCCCTGCCTTTTTGGAAGCGCCTGTGTGGCCGAACGTTCAGGCCAGACCTGCCAAGCTATCGGATCATGTGTTCCCCGAATCGGTTTGGAAAGCCTTCGGGGAACACGTGGGCATCGTGAAGGTCATCTTGGCCGCCTGGAGGCCATTTTGACCCTTGCGGGCCTTCTTGGAGGACGTCTTGGAGGGCTCTTGGGCCGTCTTGGAGGCCATCTTGAGCGTCTTGGAGGCCTCTTGGGCCATCTTGGGGGCCTCTTGGGGCCGTCTTGGGCCTCTTGGGCGATCTGTGGGGGCACTTGGGCCGTCTCAGGCCGTCGGAAGGCAGAAAAAAGCAAACGCCACAATCCTTTAAAAACTCATTGGAAATCCATGATTTTGGCCTTTACGGGCCTTCCTGAAGGCTCTCTTGGAGGCCTTTTGGGCAGTCTTGGGCCAGCTTAGTGCCATCTTCGGCCGTCTTGGTGGGCCCCCTTGCCCGGCCGACGCCGTCGGAAGCCGTTTGGGGGGCCTCTCTGAGCCGACTTGGGGCCCTCTTGGGATGCTCCAGGGCAGTCTTGGAGGCCATCTTGTGCGTCGTAACTCCTGGGCCGTCTTGGGTGCCTCTTGGAGCCGTCTTTGGGGCCTCTTGGGCCTCTTGGAGGCTTCTTGGGCGATCTTTGGGCGATCTTAGGGGGCTCTTGGGCCGTACCGGGCCGTCAGAAGGCCGAAACGAAAATCACTCTTTGGGGCCTTTTCTGGCCTTCCTGGAGGCCCTCTTGGAGGCCTCTTGGGCCGTCTTGGGCCAGCTTCAAGCCAACTTCGGCCGTCTTGGTGGGCCCCTGGCCCGTCTGACGCCGTCGGAAGCCGTTTCGGGGGCCTTTCTGGGCCGACTTGGGGCCCTCTTGGGGTGCTCCAGGGCCGTCTTAGAGGCCATCTTGGACGTCTTGGAGGGCTCTTGGGTGGTCTTTGTGCCCTCTTGGGGCCGTCTTGGTGGCCTATTAGTCCTGAGGCCATCTTGGAGGCCTCTTGGGCGCTGTGGGGACGATCTTTGGGGCCTCATGGGCCGTCTTGGGTCGTCCGAAAGCCGAGAACAAGCGAATGCCAAAAACCTTCAAAATCCATAAGCAAATCAATGATTTTGGCCTCTTCGGGCCCTCCTGGAGGACCTTGGAGGCCTCTTGGGCAGTCTTGGAGGCCTCTGGGGGGCCTCTTGGGCCGTCTTGGGCCGTCTTGGACTCTCTTGGGCCGTCTTGGAGGCCGTCTTGGACCATCTTGGGCGGACTTGGAGGCCATCTTGGCTGTCTTGGAGGCCATCGTGGGCCAACGTGGCCATCTTGGCGCCATCGTGAGCCATCTTGGAGGATCTTTTTCCGGATTGAGCGCCTTTCCGGGTGGCCGGCGGGACGGGCCAACGCCCCAGGGGGAGTTCTTTTGGACAAAGAACCAAAACAATATCATTCGGCACGCCAGGCACCCTTGCGATGAATCGACAGGGGGCGGCGGATCGAAGACGCCTACGGCGAATCACCGCCGCCCCCTGCCTTTTTGGAAGCGCCTATGTGGCCGAACGTTGAGGCCAGACCTGCCAAGCTATCGGACCATGTGTTCCCCGAATCGGTTTGGAAAGCCTTCGGGGAACACGTGGGCATTTGAAGGTCATCTTGGCCGCCTGGAGGCCATTTTGACCCTTGCGGGCCTTCTTGGAGGACGTCTTGGAGGTCTCGTGGGCCGTCTTGGAGGCCATCTTAAGCGTCTTGGAGACCTCTTGGGCCATCTTGGGGGCCTCTTGGGGCCGTCTTGGGCGCCTCTTGGGCCGTTCTGGGGCAATATTGGAGACCTCTTGGGCGATCCTTGGGCGATCTTTGGGAGCTCTTGGGCCGTATCGGGCCGTCGGAAGGCCAAAACGAAAATCACTCCTTGGGGCCTTTTCTGGCCTTCCTGGAGGCCCTCTTGGAGGCCTCTTGGGCCGTCTTGGGCCAGCTTCAAGCCAACTTCGGCCATCTTGGTGGGCTCCTGGCCCGTCTGACGCCGTCGGAAGCCGTTTCGGAGGCCTTTCTGGGCCGACTTGGGTGGGGCCCTCTTGGGGTGCTCCAGGGTCGTCTTAGAGGCCATCTTGGGCGTCTTCGAGGCCTCTTGGGCCGTCTTGGCGCCCTCTTGGGGCCGTCTTTGTGGCCTCTTGGGCCGTCATGGGGCCATCTTGGAGGCCTCTTGGGCGATCTTGAAGCGACCTTGGCGGCCTCTGGGGCCGTCACGGGCAGTCGGAAAGCCGAAAACGCGCAAATGCCAAAATCCTTCAACAACCTAAGGAAAATCGAAGTCAAGGATTTTGGCCTCGTCGGGCCTTCTGGAGGAAGTTTGGAGGCCTCTTGGGCCGTCTTGGAGGCCTCTTGCGGGCTATTTGGGCCGTCTTAGACCATATTGGGGCTATCTTGGGCCGTCTTGGATGCATCTTGGGGCCATCTTAGCCGTCTTGGAGGCCATCTTGGCTGTCTTGGAGGCATCTTGCAGGCCATCTTGGGCCATCTTCGCGATTTTTTGAAGATGCCCCGAGAGAAACGGCCGTTTTTGGCGATGGCAACGGGGTCTTCCGGGTGGCCGGCGGGACGCGCCGGAGCCCCAGGGGGAGTTCTGTGGGAAAAAGAACCAAAACCAAAAGCGAGAGGGTCCAGTACTCCAGGCACGCCTGCGATGAATCGACAGGGGGCGGCGGATCTAGTGGCTGTCGGCCTATCCTGCCACTGTGCCTGGGTGGTGGGTAGAGGCCTCATGGATGTTGGTTGGGATCTCGTGGTTGGCCTCTTCGGGGCCTCTGGGAGGCAGTTTTGAGGCCCCCCTGGGCCTCTTGGGCAGTTGCGGGGCTTCTTTGGGCCCCTTTGGGGCTTCTTTGGGGCCTCGTTGGGGCCTCTTGGAGCTTTTTGGAGGCCTCTTGGAAGCTTCTTGGGGCCTCTTGGAGCTTTTTGGGGGCCTCTTGGGAGCTTCTTGGGGCCTCTTGGGTGCCTCTTGGGAGCTTCTTGGGGCGGGAGGGAGGGGCACTCGAGTCCGGGACCCCCTCGGAGGCCACGATCCTGGTGAGGGGTGTCGCAAAATGCCCCCCCCCCCAGAGACACGCGGGTAGCCGCGACAAGCCCTAGGAGCCCCCCCCCGCAGAGCCACCCCGGCCTCCCCCCCAGCAGAGCTGAAGCTCAGGCTGTAGGTTGTAGGCTGTAGCTGAGGCTTTTCCAAACCCACACGCTGTATCGTCGCATTTCCCCAGATGTCATAGGGGCCTATTCTTACTTCAGTACGTCCTCGCCCCCCCCCCCCTGGGACCGCGCACATGCCGCTGGCCATGGTTTGCGCCCCCCCCTTCTTGGACGCCCCCCTCTTGGCCGCCCCCGATTGCCGACTGCGAGCGCGGTGAGGCAACGATCTGATCGCAACGGGCATGGGAGGCGCAACCTTTTTTCCATCTCCCCTCTGTCACTCCTCCTACACGAGGCGGATGGCGCCAGGAGCGATTAGCATATCAACTCCGAAGCTTCCGTAGGGTAACAACCACTACCGGCTTCCCATGGATCACCTCCATGATTTTGTTTTTGCCACAGGGTTGCAACTAGTGCTGACCCCGCTTGTACAATTTCTCTCTCCTTCAGGCGATTGGGCCCTCGAAGTTACAGATGCATTTCAGGCGCACTGTTGTCTTGGAGTGTTTCGGATGCGGCCCCGAACTTACAGCTCGTTTCGCCACGGGGACTTGAATTTTGCGAGCGCGTGTGATTTTGGCCACTTCGTTGTGCTGGCCTCTCTATTGACCAGTTGAGTTCCCTCTAGGCTTATGTTGGCGGGTCTCAACGCAGGTCTTGCACACCAGAATGTGCATGAGTTGCAGGCGCTTGGTTGTTTTGATGCGTTTCGGACGCATTTCTGGCTTGCAGACGCGCAATCGCCTTGCTCTGTCACGGTTCTGGTCTTGCAGGAACGCAATTAGACAGTTTTCGTCCAGGTCCCGCAAATGGTTTCGTTCGAAGAGGTTTGGGGTCAAGTCGATTTGAGCAATCGAAGACGTTTACGGCGAATCATCTCCGCCCCTTGCCTTCTGGGATACGCCTTTGCGGCCAAACGTTTGGGCAAAGTTTGGCCACGCTATTGGGCTCTGCCCCCCCAACCTTCATGGAAGCCCTTCGGGGAGCACGTGGAGGAAGAAGAGCAGGACTATGAGAGGGAGAGAAAAAAAGGATGAGGAGAGGGCCCTGACACTTGAGCCTTCAGTGGAGCTCCCCATGGGGCCGCGAAGCGAATGAGGGGTGCGCCAAAATGGTGTGGAGATGGCATGCGGGCCCTGGCGATTGGACCTTAGGCGGGGCTCTCTATGGAGCCACGTAACGTTTGAGGGGTGCGCCGAAATGGCGTGGCGAAGGCAGACGGGTCCTGGCATTGGGGCCTTAGGTGTGCGTAGCCCTTTATCGGGCCACGAAGCGTGTGAGGAAGTGGTGTGCGAACATGGCGGTTCGAAGGTATGTTGGCCTTGGCATTGCGACCTTGAGTAGTGCAGTTCCCTACGGGGCCAAGAAACGTGTGTAAGAGGTGTGCTGGAATGATGATGATGATGAGGATGAGGAGGAGGATGAGGATGATAATGACGAGGAGGAGGAGGAGGACGAGGAGGAGGATAATGCGAATGAGGATGATAAGGAGGATTTGGATGCGCATGATGATGATGATGCTGCTGCTGCTGCTGCTGATGATGATGATGATGATGGTGGTGGTGGTGGTGGTGGTGATGATGACGATGATGATGATGGTGATGATGATGATGATGATGATGATGGACATGAAGACGAACATGAATATTGTAATGCTGATAATGATGATGGTTATTATGCTGATGTTGATGATGATGTCGAGGATGAGGATGAGGATGAGGATGAGGATGCTGATGCTGATGCTGATGCTGATGCTGATGCTGATGCTGATGCTGATGTTGCTGATGATGATGATGATGATGATGACGAGGACGATGACGATGACGATGACGATGACGATGATTTTGATGATGATGATGGTGATGATGATGATGCTGCTGATGCTGATGCTGATGCTGATGCTGATGATGATGATGATGATGATGATGATGATGATGATGATGATGATGATGATGATGATGATGATGATGATGGTGATGATGGTCGTTCCGATTGAAGTTTCATTAATGCCAGACGAGGGGGGGGGTGAGAGGCCGCATGCTTGCTTGGTTTCCGCAGCCTTCGGCTCCCGAGCTGGTGCCGCAGGAGGGCTTGCTGCCTGTGCTGCATCTGCTGGAGCGCCGGCGCTCCCAGGCCTGATTCAGCTGCTGCCTGGCGACGCGCGCCCCCGCCTGCCCTGCGTGCCCGGCCTGCCCGCCGTGGCCGCGTCCAGGGGCGACCGTGGGAGTGGCAGCGGGAACGGTTCGGGGGCGGCAACGAGGGGGGTGATGACTAGAGGGGGTGAGTATCATGGCGTGGGCCATGATTTTTCCCCAGATCTCATGGCGCCTCTTCTTAATCCATTACGTCCCCAGCCCCCCCGCTGGGCCGCGCACGTGCCGCCGGTCATGATTTGCACCCCCCCCCTCTTGAACACCCCCCTCTTTGCCGCCCCCGACGTGGGAGTTGCAGCGGGAACGGTGGCCCTGGCTTGTGGTGCGGCTGCGTTCGCTGGAGTCGCCTTCGGCGTACTGGCCACCCTCACTGTAGTGCGGCTGGGGGGCCGTTCCGCTTCACCGCCGCGCCCAGCGACCAGCCGCGCGCGTACACGGTCCCCCAGCGCCCACGTCGGCGCTCAAGGCTCTTCCTGCTGCCAGTGATGGCGAAGGCCTGGGCGTGGGTCCTGTACATCGTGCAGAAGAGGGTGGTGTGTCAGTTGGCGCGTACGGATGACGCCATCTTCGTGACCCCTGACGACATGATGTACGCGGAGCGGCTGCTGGCGTCGGGCCCGACATCGCGGCGGTGCGCTTCGCGGCTGCGCCGTGGACGCCACCACCAGGGATCGCGCCGGAGTCAACCTACCGCTTCGTCCGAGCGACGTCGGCCGCCCGCGAGGCCGCCTTGCTGTCAGCCGCCACGGCCGAAGCCGACACGGAGTTCGCCAGGCGCCACTCTGGCGCGCCGCCCCCCCCATGGGGGCGCGCTCGTGCCGATGGCCGGCGGGTTCCTCCCCGGGGCGGTAGCAACGGCGCCCGCCGCGGGGCCCGCGGGCGGGGCGCCCACGGGGCCGCCCCCGGCGGCCAACGCCGCACTTGCTGCTGCAATGCCTCTGGCCGCGCTGGCGCCCGCCACCCTGGCCGCCCCCGCTGCTGCCCCGCCCGTCGCCGGCCCGGCGCCGCCCGCCATGGGCGCGCCAGCGGGGCCTGACTGGAAGGACGACGGCGGGCCTCCCTGTGGTGTTCTGGCCCAGTGAAGCGGCCCCCCCCCCCTTTAAGTTTCGTTCAGTGCGTCGCCCGAGCGTCGCCCGTGCGCCGGCCCTGGTTTGCGTCTCTGTCCCGAACCCTGGCCTCCCAGGGTGCGTGGGCGACATATGGCGCGACTTCGGAATTTCTCTGGCGATATATAGGTTTCCGACGCCGGTTCACCAGCAGCCATTCTGGCGGTCGCGGCGCACTCTATTTCGACGGTCCACCAACGCGTTCTGTTCCCAATTCGGCGCAAGAAAATTTGCTGGTGCTCATTTTCGGGGGCGCCAACCGCTGCTGAGGACGAAGACGCCTCGCGTTGATTGGGGGCTGCGCGTGTCGCGCCACTGTGGGGGTGACGTCACGTCGCGCGACGCGGCGCCACTTCGCCCCGTCGCGTCGCGCCCCGCACCCCCATGTCGTTTCGCGCCAATCCTCCTGCCCCCCCCCCTCTTCTTTCCTCTTCCCCTCGTCCAACGCGCTGCGCGTTTTGTCCCGCTTGCGAAATTTGGATTCAGTTATTTTGCGTCAGGCTGCCGTCCTGTCCGCCTCCCTATTCACCCCCCGTTGTCCTTCCACCCTCCTGGAACTTCTTCTTCTCGCCCTCCTCGCTGCCGCCGCCCGCCTTCGGTCGCCTTCCATCGCCCCCGCCGCCGCCGCGCCGCCCCCGCGCGCCCCCTTCCTCGCCGGTCCGTTCCCATTTCCGCCCGCCCTTCCCTCGCCTCACTTCCATCCTTTTTCCCCCCCCAATGCACCGGCGGGCCACGCGTCGCCAAATTGCTGCAGCGACGGGCCGATGTTCAAAATATGACGTGGCGTGCGCTAGAAATTGATTAGTCCGTGCGCGCTGCATTTCCATGTCGTCTATTGGTCTCCTCGCGTTCGTAGTTTTCATGTGCGTGTCTCGCCATTTCTACGATTGCCGCGCGCATCCCTTGATTGTTTCGCCGGCGGGCCGTGCAGTTCACGCGCCGTCAGGAGCCCGCGGCGCCCTTCGAGCGATTCGCGCGCGACCTGCGCGCGACGCGCGAAAGACCCGAGCGACGCCCGCGCGACTCACGCGCGACGCGCGCGCGACGCACCCCGACCCGCGCGCGACGCACCCCTGCCAGCGCGCGACGCACGATCGACCCGCGCGACGCACGCGCGACGCACGCGCCACGCGCGCGACGCACGCGCGACGCGCGCGCGCGACGCACGCGCGACGCACGCGCGACGCACGCGCGACGCATGCGCGACGCAGTCGCGATTTTGCCCGCCCCTAGAATTTCTCCGAGCAGCAATGCGCAACGGCCGTCGGTCCTGTCATTCCTCCTCCTTCGTCCTCTTGTGTCATTCCTCCTCCTTCGTCCTCTCTCCTGCTCGTCTCCCTCTCTCCTCCCCTTCTCCTCCTCCTTTCTACCGGCCTCCCTCTGTCTGTCCCTCCCCCCTCCTCTCTCGTCTTTGTTTCTTTCCCTTGCCACCCCGTGTCCCTCTTCATTTTCTTTTCTCCTTCGGCCCCCCTTCCACGGCCGCGGCGCGTCGCTGCGAGCGGCGCCCCCGCCTTCCGCGAACGGCCCCGCCGCTGGCGGTGGAAGAGGAAGATTGCGAGGAGAAAAGGGGGGGGGGGGGGGCAGGGGCGCGAGGCGGGCGCGGCGGCAAGGGCGGCCCGGCAGGGGAATGGGGGAGGGGGGGAGGACGGAGTGGGCGGGTGCTTCTGTAATGGTCATGTTGGTGATCATGGTCGTGGTCGCGTTCGTCGCCTTGGTCGCGCTGGCGGCGGTCGTGCCGCTGGCGGTGGGCGGGCTGGTGGCGGTCACGTGGGTGATCGTGCTGGTGTCGGTCGTTGTGGTGGTCGCGAGAAGCGCGGTGGTCGTGGTGGTGGTGATGGCGGTAAATGGTGTTGGTCGTAATCGTCGCGGTGGATGTGGTTGCGGTCGCATCCGTTTGTGGTGATCGTGGCGGAAGTAGTTTTGGCGCTGGCGGCAGTTGCGGCGGCTGCGGCGGCGGCTGCGGGGACCTGCTGGGCTATCGCCGGGGTGCGTTCAGCAGCATCGCTGCATTTGCAATGTTCGAGGGGTTTGCTGATCTGCCGAGGTAGCCCAGCGGCCGCCTTCTTCTCGCCAAGAGGGCCGCAGCGTGGGCGATTTTCATATGCCCGAAGGCGACCAGCCTTTTCAGCGGCCGTGGAGAGGGCGACGCGCGTGCGATCCGCCCCGCGGGTGTCCGCCGCGCTGGCGACGCACTCACCAAATTGCCCCCTTGCGAGGGCGACGCGCACGTTCGAGAGGACGGCTGGCCTTTTCGGCGGCCGACGCACGGGCGGCGCGCGGGCGCCGAATGCGCGACGCACCTCCTGTCGCGAAGGGGGGGGGGTCAGCGCGCCGGTCGCTTTACTGGGCCTTAACACCCTGTGGGGCTGAGTGCCCGCTGAGGAGGTCGACTCGTGCTCCTTCGGTTCCGCGATCCTTGTCGGGCCGATCGCTGGCGTCGTCCTGGCGTCGCAGGCCGGTCGTCGCGCTACGCTGGTCCTTGGCGACGGGGGATCTCTAGCATGGGCGTCCTCCTCGAGGACTGGCGGCGGGCCGACTTCATCGATCGGCGGCGGCGATCTGGTCTTCGGTCCCTAGCGCGTCAGCCTGGCGCCGTTGGCCTGGGGAGCTGGCTCTCGGTTGCGGAGGTCGCGAAGAAAGCGCGCAATCCGAAGTTTGCGCTCGCGTCGAGGTCCGCCGCCCGGTGTGTGAGCTGGCCCTGCGCGAGGGCGGGCCTATCCAGCATGCGAGAGCTTGAAGGCTCGGAAGCGGCGCAGCACGTCTGACTGCGCGGTCGCCGAGCACCGCGCCTTCAGCTTTGCGCTCGAGGATATCGCCACCGCCGACAAGGTCAACGCATCGAACCTTGTGGGCGCCCGGCGGGGGGGAGCGAAAGCCACCCCCAGGGCCGCGGCTGGAGGCGCGAAGTCATGATGAGGGGCCTTCTGGCCCAGCCTCTCCGGGGGCTGCGGCGTCTGGGCCCTAATCGGCGGCAGCCTGCAGCGGCGACCTGCAGCGTCGAGGATGTGCGCGGCAGGCGCGGCGCGGCAGGCGCGGGGTGGCAGCGGGGCCTGATTCCTCTGCCGGCGCCGGCCGCTGCCGACCCCAGCGGGCTCGGCGGCGGCGGGCGCCCTTAATTCGCGGAGGCACGCGCGCCGGGCCGTTCAGCGGCCTCGGCGGATGCGAAGGCAGTCGCGGCGGCCCGCTAGCGGCGAACGTGGCCCAGCGGCAGCGCCCGGAGAGGATCGTGGAGTCCGTCTCCCAGCTGGGCCCCCCGCCGGGCGTCTGATGGGGCCGCTGGCAGCCCGTCAGGAGCTCCATGCAGGCTTCTCGGTCCCACGACGGCTCGCGGTCGACCTGGGCGGGGGCGACGGGCGCCCCCCGGCTCTCGCATAACTGCAACCGCCCTGCGGCGCTGGATCGGTCGCTGGGACCCGAAGTTCCCCACCGCGTCTATCGCGATATATCGAGTAAAGGTCGCGCCAGAGACCGAAGTTTTGCAGTTGGAGCGGGGCGGTGGCTTCGAAGCCTTGCGCGGGCCCAGCCTCGCGCGACCTCCGGCGCCGCGCGGCCCCGCTGACGCGCGCGCTGGGCGCCGGGGCCACCCGCCTCGCCCGCGAGCCTGACGCGGAGGGCGAGGTCGCCATCTTCATCGCGCCCGAGAAGAACGGGCGGCAGCGGCTCGTCGTCGACGCCCGGTCCGCCAACTTTTGGTTCGGCACGCCCGCGGGCGCGGCGCCGGCGGCGGTGGCGCTCCCCGAGGGCGCCGACATGTTGACGGCCTATGCCGACATCGCGGACGCATTCTACAACGCGCAGCTCCCCATGGCCTGGCGCCCGAACTTCGCCCCCCCGCCCATCGGCGCTTGGCGGCTGGGGCGGGCGGCTGCCGCGGGGGCGGGTCAACCTCGGAAGGTCTGGCCGCGGCTCGCGGCGCTGCCGGCGGGCTAGGCCCGCGCCCACGCGGTCTTCCAGCGGGTGGCGGAGTCGGCCGCTGACCGCGCCAGGCCGGCGCCAGCCTCGAGGATCGTGGATCGGCAGGTCTTCGCGGGCTTGGCGCTCGGGCGCCATCTCGCGTGCGTCGGCAAGTCTGCCGCGCCCCAGCTGGGCCCCCCCGTCGCCGACCAGGTGGAGGACGCCGCGGTGGCGGAGCTGCGCTCGAGCGGGCTGCCCGTTCGCGAGGAGGGGCCGGCCACGCTCCGCGCGCAGATGCTGGGCTGGGCGCGCGACGTCCGCCGCGAGGCCGTTTTCCCAGCGTTTTGCAGGGCCTGGCGTCTCTGGGCCCCGCGGGCCGCGGGCCCCGCTCGCGATGACGCTGGCGTTGGCCCAGCAGTTGAAGCAGGTCGTCGGGCACTTCTGCCTTCCTCCTCATGGAAGGGCGCCCGCTCCTGTCGGTTTGCTCCGAAGTTTGCCGCCCCATGCTCGAAAGTCCGCGGAGGCCCCGCGGGCTCGGTGGCCGAGCGCGCTTCGGGGGCCGTCGGGTGCCGCGGGCCTAGTGCCTCGAAGTCTTGCGGGCGCCGACCTCCGGGCCGAGTGGATTGGGCGAGCTTCGCGCGCGGATGCCTCCGACCTAGGCCGCCTGCGCGGGCCGTGGCTCGGGCGCCCGAGGCGGCAGTTCCGCGGGGCCCTGCGGGCCGCGTGCTGAAGGCGCTCTCGGTCGAAGAGACCGCGAGGAACAACTACTTCGGCCTGTGGCGGGAGCTCTCAGCGCGGCTAGCAGCAGTTGCGGACGCAGACGGCGGACGAGCTGCCGCTTCAACGGATGGGCCAGCAGGCCAGCTTGCGCCAGGTCCCCGCTCCCGTGGGACCTCGTCGCCCTCATCGCGGCGAGACTGATCGACGTGGGCCCTTCTCCAGGAGGGCCTTTGTGGACGCCAGTTGCACGGTCGTATCCTTAACCGTTGGCCTCAAGGTTGGCCCGCGCCTTCTTTGATGCACGTATGCGTTCTGCAGCCCATGAAGCCTTGACCATGGTTCCAGTTCGGTTCGGCGCGTAATCTAGCTTTGAGTAGCCTTCCAGGAAGTTCGTGAACGGTTTGGCCGCGGGCCTTTCAGCAGACTCCATTTCGTTTCAGCGGGCTTTCTCTCAAGGGAGGAAAACCACCCAGACCAGACAATTGGCATTTACTAGACGGCGTTGAGCGTTTACTAAACAGCCCTGCCCTGTTCGATTCCTGTGATGGGCGGGTTTGCTAAAAGACTTCGCGTGTCGGGGTGGTGATTCTCGGGGTGGATTTTCTGCCGTCTGTCTTCTCTGGCCACACCATGTTTTGTGTCCCGGTCGAATCCGACGTTGGCCTCGGCAATGCCATCGTCAGAGCATGACGATGACGATGATGATGACAATTATGTTGATGATGGTTTGTTTATGATGATGATGATGATGATGGTGATGATGATGATGATGACGGTGATTGTTGTGATACCATGGGTGATGATGTTGCGGATCCTGATGAGGAGGATGTTGAAGGTGATGGTGATGGTTTGAAATTGACCCCGATGTGGGTGGGGATGGTGATGTGGATGAGGACGATGATGAACGATGCTGGTAAGTATCATTCGGATGATGCAGGTGGCGATGATGACGACGTTGAGGATGACACGATGATAGCGCTGATCATGTTTACGAAAGTTATGGTGACGACGGTGCGGGCGCTGATCAAGGAGATGATGATGATGATGATGATGATGATGATGATGATGATGATGATGATGATGGTGATGGTGATGATGATGATGGTGTTGATGTTGATGTTGATGGTGATGACGATGATGATGCTGATGATGATGATGATGGTGGTGAACGTGGTGGTGATGGGGATGATGGTGACGATAACTACGTTCATGTTTCTGACGTCGATGAATATGCGGAAGCAGATGTAACTTATGATGCTGATGATGCCACTGCTGTGATCATGATCACACCGCTGCTAATCATGATGGTGATGATGCTGATGTTTAGGATGAGTATTGTGAGGATGTTGGTGAGGATGACGGCGATGATGACGATGGTGACCTTGAGTTCGATGACGATGGGGACGATGATGCAAGCGACCATGGCGACGACGATGATGATGATGATGATGATGATGATGATGATGATGATGATGATGGTGATGATAACGATGATCATGCTGATGATGACGATGATGTTTATTACGATGATGATGCTGATGATGATGGTGATGACGATGCTGCTGATGATGCTGATGATGATGATGATGATGATGATGATGGTGATGGTGATGATGATGATGCTGATGATGATGATGGTGGCGGTGGTGGTGGGTGTGGTGAGGATGATGGTGGTGATGCCAATGATTGCGTTTCGGATGATGATGTTGGTGGTGGCGTGACAATGTCGATGAACATGAAACTCATGACCAGGAGAGGAGGACGACGGCGATGAGAACGCGTGGATGGCAGAGACGAGAGGAGGGAGGGGGATGAGGAGGGGGAGGAGGAGGAGGAGGAAGGAAGGAAGGACGCGGGGCGATGCGTGTCCAAATCGCGTACATAAGACCAAAAAACGTTTGAAAACATGCAATCATGGAACCTCGAACTCCGCTTCTCGGAGGTGAAGAAGGAGGACGATTAGGCGGACGACAAGGAAAACAAGAAGGAGGAGGAGGAGGAAGGGGGAGGAGGAGGAGGAGAAGCAGGAGGAGATACAGTAGGAGGAGGAGGAGGAGGAGGAGGAGGAGGAGGAAGAGGAGGAGCAGGAAAAGACGCTGACGACGACGAGGACGAGGACGACGACGAGGACGAGGACAGCGACTACCATGACGACGACGAACAGGAGGACCAGCACGACAGCGACGGCGACAGACGAGGGAGGGGGATGGGCCATGGGGGACCTGTGCGAGTGGAAAACCGACCCCATTCGGGCGAGTTCCCGCCCGAAGGCTTTTCGGAGTGGGCGAGTTTCCGCCCGAAGGCTTGTCGCAGTACCCCCGCATCTGAGGCCGGAGCCACAGCTGAAGCGCACAGACACGGACAGGGCCCGCCCCTGCAGGCACGACCCCCAGCACATCGGCGAGCGACGCCGCAGGCTTCCACCCCTCACCCGGAGCAGCATCCTACCGACCACGACCAAGACCACGACCACGATAGCGGCGGCGACCACGAGCACGACAGCGGCGGTGGCGGCAGGGGCGGCGGCGGCGACGACGACGACGACGAGCGCAGCGGCGAGGAGGACGAGGACGAGGAGGGCGACGGCGACGACGACGACGACGACGACGACGACGGCGACGGCGACGACGGCGACGACGGCGACGACGGCGACGACGGCGACGACGGCGACGACGACGACGCCGACGCCGCCGAGCCCAGCTGCCGCGAGGCGGGCCCGGCCCTCCGGCGCCGCCCGCGGGCGGCGAGGGCCTCGCCCCGGCGGGCGGCGGCGGGGCATCGGCCGGCGGCGGGGCCGGTGCGGTCGGCGCCGGCGCCGCAAGAAAAGGTGCCTCAAGCAGTGGCGGGTCGGGCGAAAGGGGGGGTTTGGGAAAGGGGGGTTACGAAATTTGCTGCATGCAGCTGTTTTCGGCCCCACCGAGGGGCCCACTCCTCGATACAGGGGCGCCTCCCGGCGCCGGGAGGCGCCGGGAAAATCAGCTACGTGAGCTGATTCTCAAACCCGCGAAGCGCCCCGGCTCGCCGATAGCCCCACCAAGCCATGTTCTAAGACTTTTTGATGGTTCCCACGAAATGTTAGAGCATGTCTGGCGGGGTCTGTCTTGTTTGAACACATCGGGTGTATGTTCTAAGAACATCGTTTTTGTTCTTCGAACATAATTGGGGTTCTAAGAACATCTCGTGGTAGGACTACAGGGGTGCCGGGACGGTCGGCCCCGCGCAGACCAGCCACAGTCGGCCACGCGCAGACCGGGTTCTCAGAAACTCCCTTGCTTCTCAGAGGGAGCGGCCTTAACTATAGATGTACAGTCGGGGTGCTGAAGAAGGAACCCTTTTCGTTGGGGATGGGCTCCGTGTTCCTTGATTGTTTCACAGCTTGCCTTAGGTTGTCGATGGGAAATCGAGCTTTAACTGATGGGATAAGGGGGCCTCGTTCCTTATTTAGGGTTCTTTAGGTTAACGTCCCGACTGTAGGGCCTGCGCCCTTTGAGAAGCGGCCTCGTTCCGAGGCGCCTTCCTCCCTTTGCCCCCTTTGCGCGTGAGTGCGAGCTGAGGTCCGTCCCCCCTGTGGGGCCGCACGGCGATTTCGAGACGCCATCTCGGAAGATTCGTCGGTGCGACAGGTTCCCCACGGGGATGCGTAAGGGACACATCTCACCCAGATGGGTTTCTCAATCTGGCGGTGGTCCCTCGGTTTCGTCCTCCGGGGGCTGGTTTCGGATCCCCGGGCGACTAGGAGCGCATTTGAAATAGACCCCCTTGGGAGGGGGGCAGGAAATTTGCTTTTGGGACCGTGGGCTGCGATAGTCACACCGCCAGATCGCACGGTCGGGTGCTGTTCCGAGGCGACGGTGCTTTGTTCGCGAAGAGCACCACACGGCATCAGCATCAAGTTTCGGAGATCCGTGCAGATCTCTCGGGTCGGCGCTGGGCCCCTCACGTCCTTGTGTGGTGCCTTCGTGGCGCGCTCCGCGAGCCAGGGCGGAGGTCCAGAGCCGACCCGAGAAGTCCGCGCGCATCTTCAGACTTTGATGTGCTTATGCCGAATCATTAGGGGCTGATTAGAAGTCCGAGCGAGCCAGGGCGAAGGTCCCGAGCCGACCCAAGAAGTCCGCGCGCATCTTCAGACTTTGATGCGCTTATGCCGAAGCATTAGGGGCTGATTAGAAGCCCGACCCTGCAGAGTCCACGGCGCCATTGTGATCTGTCTGTCGCGCTGCGTGGCGTCTTCATGCCTGGGCCGTGGGCTGCCTTTGGAAGAGACTTGTGTCGTCTGGGGTGTCTTCAGCACGCGGCCCCGACTAGCACTCCGAAGAAGGCAGCCACACACCACCACCTCTCCTGACCAGGGCCAACTTGGGCCCTGGCATGGTGCATAGCCCATCCTTGCCTCGGCCGGGGCGCAGGATGGCACTGTCCAGGCAATGCGGCGTAGTAGAATTGCTCTCTGCAGCCCCACATCTCGAGAGCTTCAGCAGGGGTGGAAAAGTAAGGGGGAGAGCATCACATGTAGCCTGGAGTTCCGATCGCCCATGTGTTTGACGAGACTCCTAAGCGAATACGTGTAATGTCCCCCCTGCCTGTGAGATAGTTCCCTTTGCCTTCCGTCCGGTATGCGTGTGTCGTGTCGACACGCCTCCGACCCAGCGCGGGCGTTTGAAGGTTGAACGCCACCAGTATGTCTGAAAACCGCGATCCTTCAGGGTTGAGCGATCCATGCGTTGTCAGAGACAACCGTCAACATCATCGCGGCATTTGAGCCCACTGTAGCAGATCGCGACCCCCGATTTGCAGTTCTCGTCCTGCCTCATCACGAGTGTTGCGCTCCGTGGGAGAGGATCGGGGGAGATGATGAACGGAGGGGAGAAGGATTAGTTGCCGCACTCCGTTGATGGATCCTAAACAGCGAGGCAAAGGGTTCCTTCACAGTAATAAAAATCTCGGAATCTTCTCTGGATTGTGTTGGGTTCCTAATTGTGTTGGGTTCCTACGCTGTTCAGGGTGATTCCCATTCCCCTCAGGGTGCGGCAGGCGGACCAGGCCCCTGGAGGGCATGACCTACTCTGAGCAGGATCCCACCCTGGAGGAGGGGGAGCTGCAGGTCACAGAGGGGTGCGGGGGGAGCTGGAGCACCCCTTTCCCGCTCCTGCACGCCCCCTCCCGCTGACCGCTCCACGAGGGCAGGTCCCAGAGAGGAGGCATCCTTGGCCTCTCTCTCTCTCTCTGTCTCTCTGCTGCTGCCTGCTTGTGCTGCTGCTCGGTCGGCTTTGCTTGAGCTGCGTGCGTGCTTCAGTGCGTTCTGCTCGACTTGACCTCCTGTCGCCCGTCGCGTGAGGAGGGAGGGGGCGGCGATACGACGAATGCAGATGGTAGGCTGGTAGGGTAACCGGGCATGCGGACGGAGACGGGGCACCACATCACGGCATAAACCCAGGCCTTCGACGAACCGCGTGGATTTCTGTGGTCGGCGTTGGACTCGATGCGTCCGCTCGGCATTCCGAACGTCTATTGTTTATAGTTCCGTTTCCCCCTTCTCTCTCATCCTTCCCGTTTTTCTTCCCTCCGTTGGTCTTCAGCGTGAACCTGTCTGCCCGCTCCCTGTCCGCCTCGCGCGGCGCTTCTACACTGCCGTCTTTAATACATGCTCCGCGTGCGGATCATGTATTAGAAATGCAGGCATTCAGTATCAAAGAAAAAACGAGGAGTTCATACATACATTCATTCATACATTAACCATGTACTAAACATCCAATATGTTAAAAATCCTATGTATTAGAAATCTGCCCTGTAAACATGTCTGCCCGCTCCCTGCCCGCCCCGCGCGGCGCTCCCATCCTCTGCTCCTTCAGCGACGTGGAGGTGCTCGGCCTCCTGGGGGGAGGAGCGGCGGGTGCGCCTCTCGGGCGCTGCGTTCATGGGTGGGGCGGCACGCGCGTGCGGGGGTGAAGCAGGGTGCCCCAGGTGTACCCCTTGAGGGTCGGGGGTGGATCGGCCTCCCACCCTGACACGTCGATTAGCGAATTGGCCGTTTTCGGTTCGCGAGAGGGCGTCGCGGCCGTCGTTTTTGCGGGTCCAGGTCCGTCGGCTTCGGTCCCAGGCCGTTTTCATTAAGGGGAGGTTTACTAAAGGGAGGTTTGTCCACCGCCGATCTGCTCCTTCAGCGATGTGGAGGTGCTCGGCCTCCCGGGGGAGGAGGAGCGGCGGGTGCGCCTCTCGGGCGCTGCGTAATGGGTGGGCGACACGCGTGTGGGGGTGAAGAAGAGTGCCCCAGGTGTACCCCTAAGGGGGCGCCATGTGGCCAAAAAAGGGAGCCCGAGGGGTGCACCTTTCTCCAGGGCTCGAGCTGAACGGTGTTTTGGCAATTTCGTGGACCGTTTTCGTTTTGACTTCGTTTTGCAGCAAATGTGGAACGAAGACAGAACTAGGGATGACGAAACAAAACAAAAACCGAAAACACTGTTTAATTCGAGCCCTGCTTTTCTCCCCTCCCTGCCCCACTGACGGCATCCCCACTGTCCTCGTCGCCACGGCGAGATCCGCTGCGAAAAAGCCTTGTCGATGTCCGAAGGCTCGAGAGCGCCCGCGCCCTCCTCATCAGTCGCCTCATCGTTCTCGGCTCGCCCCGAGAGCGCCCCACGCCCTCACACCGAGCGCATGAGTGGTTCTGGGATAAGCCAGTTGTTGTGAGCATCGTCGGCAGACACTTTTTCTAGTGACGGTCGGACTGCTGCACTTCTCGCATCCCCATTGAGCAGCGCCCGAGCGTCGGCGCGCGCGCGCGCGGCCAGGCGAACCGCTTCTTGCGCCAAAGCGTGGATTTGAGGCGGCAGGCGCCGCCGCGGCATCGGCGCAGGGCGGCAGATCTTGGCACGTCAGTCGTCCGTCCCCCCCGTTCGTCCTCTCGGCGGGGATCTTGCTTGGTCAGCGGGCGCAGAAGATAGGGGAACGAACAATGACACATACAAACTCGGAGGTCCGCTCGGATTTCTCGGATCGGCGCTGGAGCCCCCTGGCGGCGCCTCCAGATCCGCCCCTGGCGCGCTCCGTGCGCCAGGGAGGGGGGTCCAACGCCGATCCGAAAAATCCGTGCGGACCTCCGAGTTGTTATGTTTATGCCAGTCCTTGCTTCCCTAAAAGAGTCAGCCGCCCACTTAAGGCGACGGGCAGAGAGGAGAGGTGAAACGGCAGGGGCCGCGGTCAGAACAGAAAGTCCCTCCCCCCCTCGTCCTCGCGTCGGGGAACAGACAACTGCACAAACCTGAGCTTTCGGAGAGCCGCGCAGGTTTCGTGGTCCTGCGCTGGAAACCCGTGGCGGCGCCTCCAGCGCCGCCCCTGGCGCGCTTTGCGCGCCAAGGGGGGGGGGGGGGGTCAGCGCCGATCCAACACCTCCGCGCGGAACTCACTCCGAAAGTCTTGGGAAACTATTTCATGATCTGCCAGGTAGTGCTATGTTACATGTGCCCTGCCGCCTGACATTGATCCGCAGGGCGCCCTTTCATATTCAAATGGATACAGCATTATTATCTCCAAGAAGGAAAAAAAAACACATGAGCATCAATTTTCGACGCTCCGCGCGGATTTCTTCGATCTGCGCTAGGGCCCCCTGGCGGCGCCTCCAGCGCCGCCCCTGGCGCGCTCGCAAATCCAAGAAATCCGCGCGGACCGTGGAAAGCGTATGTTTACGTGTTTTGTTTCTTCCTCTATCATCACCTACTTGCCCCGCCCGGGGCTTTTTGAGCTCAACGCCCGCACAGCCGAGTGACAAAAACAAGCCAGCAGCGGTGGCTGGGGAACCACTGCTGGTAGTGCGGGCGACCTCGCTGACTGAAGGCTACCTCCAGCAGCCCCGTGGGCCAGGAGGCACTGACCACGCGACGGGCGACCGCCCCGTGGTCGGCAGGGAGGGGGGGACCCAGCGCAAATCCAAGAAATCCGCGCGGACCGTCGAAAGTTTAAGTCTACGTGTTTTGCTTCTCCCTCTGTCATCACCTACCTGCCCCGCCTGGGGCACCCAGATGGTAAGCGGAGCCTGCTAAGGTTCCGGTCCGTCGCGCGGCGCCCCGCCGCGGGCGCCGCCGCGCGCCGCCGCGCCGCGGCACGGTCTTCCCAGCGGCCGCTGAGCGCCGCGGCGCCGCCGGGCGGCGCCCTTCCGCCGAGGGTTCCCCCCCCCTCCCCCCCCCCCCGACCACCTTGGCATCGCTCGGACGTGTGCATTTTTCCTTCGGCGAGGACCATCGAGGACTATCCCTGATCATTTGGCGAGAAAGCCACGCACGAAACCGAAAAAAGCGCAGGGAATGGACGTCCGAGCGATGGCCAGCCACTGTCAAGCAGTGGCTGGCCATAGGCCCATAGGCCCACCAGAGGCCGCCCCTAGGCCCATAGACCCATAGCGTCCTGGCTCGCCCATAGGCCCACCAGAGAATGTGCTGAGAACCTGCTTGCGGTCTGCTCGAAACGTTTTCAGATCATTTCTGGCTGGGGCTGCCTTGGTTTCACACATCGGGTGTACGTTCTGAAAACGTTTGTTTTGTTATCCGAGCGTTTTGTGAGGCCTACAGGAATGCCGGGACGGCCGGCCCCTGCTCAGCACTGTGGCGAGGCCGGGTAGCTCGCGCGCCAGCTTCGGGGTCGCCGCCACGACGGCCGCGAACCACCTTCCATCTACTTGGACGAGCTCCTCTATTGCGCGTTCATCCTGATCCATGCTCTCTCTCTCTCTTTCTCTTTCTCTTTCTCTTTTTTTCCTCGCTCTGTCTCTCTCTCTCTCTCCCTCCCTAGGCAGGAAGGTGTCCATCGGGCTGGACAGGGCTGACATCCCACACTAGGACCGTTGAGCAAAGCACCTCGCCGAATACGATGAGCGCTGCTGGGATCTGAATTACGGCCGAGAAGGTAAGCCCGAACAGACGCCACTACGCTACATCCCCGTTTAGGACTCAGCGGCCCATCCTACGACGCAGTACGGATATTTCATGCACTCAGATCTCTTCACAACCAGACGTCGACGGTAACGCCGAAGGCAATGGAGTCACGCTTTTCGCGGTGAGGAAAACAAAAACGCGCAGAACATCGCGCCAGATCGATCGACAGAGATCTTCGACACGCCTTTGTGCGTGAGTAGCGCTTGGCGCGGAAGAAATGAACCAATGGCATGGCACGACGCCGCAAAGGGTTCGCCAAGCTGAAACAAGTCAGCTCAGAAACCACCGTCATCGAGGACATTCAAGCTGCGCTTGCTGTACGCCTCTCTGATCCCATCATGGAAGAACAGGCCGCAGTAGTAGCCAGCAGCGGCAATCATGATACCATCGCGGGCATCGACCTCGCGCTCAGGATTCGGTATCCTGCGCTCGGCCGCCAGCAAGATCGAAACCAAAATCGACGAGACTGGTCCTACCCCCCCTCTGTGTCGGAGGGCGACGACGGCGATTACAACGGCAGCGAGTTGGACGACCAGGTCTACTTCGGGGATGGCCAGGAGTTTGGCGATGAGAATTACGATGGGTACCTGGAGGAAGAGAGGACGACCACGACGCCTATTTCGCCGACGCCAACGTCAGCGACCTGTCCATAGTAGTGTGCGAGGCGTTCAACACGATATTTTCCAAGAAGCAGAGGCCGCCGAAGCGCATAACCCAGTCGGCCCACGGCAGGGGCAAGGGCCGCCCTCGCGGAGGGAGCGGATCACGAGGTGGATCGCAGGCAGCCGCTCTTAGCCACAGTCGCGGCGAACGACGGACAGGACCAGCCAAAACTGACAGTTCGAACTGGGGTTTTGACCGACGGCGCCAAACCCGCCAGAAGCACATCGAAGAGCTCCAGAAGAAGGCCCTGTGCTCAGATTGCAGAGAGTTTGGTCACTGGCAAAGCGACGCGGTCTGCCCCAAGCAGAAGGGCGACCTATCGGCAGGTCCGAAGAAGTCGGGCCGAAGCTTTGTCGCCCTGCAGGACGACGGCGACGACCAGGAACGCGACCAGGAGGAACCGATGGTCAAGAAGTGCAAGGATGAGAACGCCAAACGCTGCGAACACGTCTACAGCTCGCTGGGGGACAAGAGCCTGCTCGAGAGGGGCGCCAGCGGCGCCTGCAGGCACGCCTACCGCAGCGAGTGCGACGTGCACCTCGTCATCGCTGACAGCGGGAAGCCCCCCGATCTGTGGAGGCACGTGACCGCCGCCCTAAGCATGATTGCCTGGTGCACGAAGGTCAGCGCCCAGAAATTACCGCTCCATGAGATGATCGAGGACGGCGGCCCTGCGACGGCAGCGGCAGCGCCGGTTAAACCAGCGCGAAGATCAGGTGCCACATCAGCAGCGGCATCCGCCTACAGATAACCCCAAGGAAAAGGATTGCTTTTTTGTTTCTTGTGGATCGGCGTCGGCCTCTGCCACGGACGCCAGGAAGCAGATCGACCCCCCCCCCTGCCAAGGGCGACCTGCCCATGCCCGCCGCGAGATCGAGTCCCCCGAGACCGACGTCGCCATCGACGACCCAGTCCGCAAGACATGACAGAGGACCTCGTGTTCCTCTACGGCTACACGCTCAGCATGACGAAGAAACGCGCTTGTCCACCCTGACTGCGACTGCGAGCTAGCTCCGATGCCGGGCCCCAGCGGGATCATCAGTTGTGGGATTCGCATGGGGTCTTTGCTCCCCGACGCCGCGGCCGATCCGAGGCTCATCTGGCGCGGCAAGTGGCCGCGGGGCGAGGTCATCGAGAATGGCGATCCCGTGCGCGTCGGGCTCCACCGCGATGACCATTTTCTCTGCGGCATCCTGCCGGCGGCCCGCGGCACGTTCAACGCAGGCCCGAGGCAGCTGAGAGAGATGGAGAAGTGTCGCCTCGGCTCTGGAGATAGCGGCTGGATGGAGGTGAACGCCTGGCTGTCCACGATGCCCGCGCACCCGAACATGTTAACCAGAGTTGAGTCGTGATCGTGGTCGCCCCCGAGGACGGCGGCGCGGGCGACGACGGGGGCGGCCGCGCGCTGGCGGTCTTGGACACAGGGCGCACAAGGACAGTGCGCGGTGCTCGCTGGGGCCGCCAGCTGGCCCGTCGCGGGCTTCAGCATGCTGCCGCCCAGGCCAACCGCGCCCTCAAGGGAGTTGGAGGGGTGTCACAGAGCAGCTGGACAGTCGCCTTCCCGGTGGCCGTCGGCGGTTGCATCGGAGAGCTCGCGTCCTCCGCGGCGGACGAGGCCCCCGACGCCAGTCGCAACTGCCCGATTCACCTCGGCATGGACATGCTCGCAGAGCTCGGGGCCGCCGCTCACCAGGATAGCAGCGGCGGCGCCGCCGACTCCATTGCCGTCATAGTCTCCGGCCTCGAGGTGCACCGCGCCTCAGCTGGCCGCGCAGCGATCAAAAAGTTTCGACTTCTTCTCGGCGCCGACCGGGGGTGCCTTCAGGCGGGGCGCAGCCAGCGAGGTCAAAAAGTTGTTTCTCGCGCAGTTCCGCGCCGCCACGACTGAGGTGATGGGTGACCGCCGCAACCTCGGCGACGCGAGTCCGACGCGGCATTATTCGCGAGGGGCGCCGCAGGAGAAGGCCATTTCCAACTGGCTCGTTCGCGCACTTCAGACGTGCCCAAGCATGACCAGGCGAGTCTCGGATATATTGCATCGCTGGTTTCGCCCTGTATAGGTCATCGGGCAGGAGGCCCGCAGCGCGAAGCACCTGTCCAAGGCCCGTCGCCGAAACTACCTGTGCCGACCCACGTGGAGCTTGTCTACGGCATGGACGCACCACAGTACTGGCGTCGCCAGAAGCACGACGATTCGCCCCCGATGACGAGCTACTGGCCATGCGCACACATGTCAACCCTGAATAGCTCAACGTCACGTCCGCCAAGGGCGCTCGCAATTACGTCGACATCCGCCCAGGCGCCGCCGTGGCAGGCGTTACTCCTGGACGCGCGCCCGCTCGCAGGGGGCGCGCCGGGGGCGTCGCGCCGCCTGCGCCGCCGCCGGCACTGGCAGTTCCAGAGCCAGCGGCCGCCTCGCGGCGACGGAGAGGCCCCGCTACAAGCGCAGCTACGCCCGCAAGCTGCTGACGATGATGATGATGATGATGATGGCGGAAACGACTTTACACATGATGAAGATAAAGCTGCTACCGAGGAGCCTGCTACTCCGTCAGTCCCAGAGCGCGCCGATCCCATGCCTAACTCCGGCCACAGGGGATCCGCTGATCCAGCCAGTGGCGGAGGACTCGTACTTGGAGGGGCCACCGCCCGCGCCCGCACCCAGGGGCCCTGCAGTGCTTGGCTGGGTGGCCAATGTGACCACGCGCGACGAGAGGTCGCACCGCCGAGGCCGCAGCCTCAGGGCCGATGCCACTGCCAGTGGCAAGTTTGTTGCCCGGAGCTCAACGGCCCCGGGGGGGGCCAAGCGCGCGACTTTCCACCGGGCACTATATCGAGACCCTGCGCGGCCGGACGCCCAGAAGCTCGCGGGGAAGCGCAAGACGTCCACGTCTGCGCGAACCAGGAGCGCGATGGGGGAGTGCCTCGACGAGGCCTACTCTGGCGACAACGTTGTCGACAGCGCAGGTGCCTACAAGTGGAGACGCGCGGACTGCGGCAGCACGATTTACGTCGCCACCGACGCACGTGGATCCCAATGGTCCAAGGTATCGTGCCGCATCGCGACATTTGCCTTGGTGCGCGCACGTTACATCGTGGCTGGAGAGATCTTTCAGGACCTCGACGTTCATGGTCTACCACTGGGACGCCACAGCCTACGTACCTACCTGCCGAGGCTCAGGCCAGAATGACGATCTTCGGGGCAGCGTCGATCGGCAGCAACGATCGGGCGGAGTTCGCCTGCCTCACCAAGGTAGGCGTCCGATCGGAGATCAGGCTGCAGGGCTCGTCACCAGAGCTGCGCCATGAGCGTGACCGAGCCTTGTAAAATGGGGTGGCGGTGTCAGGTAGCGGAGTTGCTAGACGACAGCCAGGTTGCGAATCTCACCAAGTAAGAGACCCAGCCAGTTGGCACCGCGTGGGCGCGCGCCGAGGAGAGTGCCAAGAAACGCGGGTCACGCCAGGCTCTGAACACATCCCTTTTTCTGCCACGAGCCGCCGCGTGGTTCAAGGCTGCCAAGAGCACGTGCTCGGCATGCGAGGTGGCGCTCCTGCCGCCAGCCCACTCGCCTTCCACGTCGAGGCGAGCACTGGAAGATCGCAGCAGCTGACGCGGCTGCGGCCTGCCTGCAGTCGGAGGAGGCCGTGCGCGCACTAGTCCTCAAGGCTCCGAAGCGACCACAACCGGGAGTTCCAGAAGGAGCGCTCATGCGGGCGAGGAGCGCTATCTACGCCACCGAGGACGCCGGGCGCGAGATCTCTTCGCATCGACGCGCAGCATTGCCCGAGCACGACTGGGAGGAGTCGCCTCACGAGTACTGTCTGTTCATGCTGAGGGGCGTGCCCGGCAATTTTATCGGCCACTACGCGCTCACGTTGACGACCGCTTCGCGACGGGCGCGGGCCACGAGGTCGACGGCGTCGTAGAGAAGGTCAAAGTCCAGATGCGCCTGACCTTCAAGCGCGGCAAGTTCAGGCACTGCTGCTACGGGGTCGCGCAGTGCGCCGCGCTCACGACTAATGTCGGCCAGTCGGAGACAGTGGGCGCGCTGGAGTGCATCAACCTCGATCCGCGCTGGAGGGGCCACTCAACTCGCTCCTGGCGCTGGAGGAGATCGCTGGACCACAGAGTGGACTTGGCCCGCTCGGCCGGGTCGCGCGACAGACCTGACCTCGACGATCAGTTCGCGCGTCGCTCGGGGCCCAGTCGATGGGAAACCCGAGGGTTCGCGACACCGTGAATGTCAAATGGCGATCTAGATGGGCAAGGACGACAGCGAATTCAAGGTCACGCTCACGCCCGACCTCCTACTGGGGCAAAGCGATCGCGTTCGGTGGCGGCGACAGTAGCCACGGCAACATCGACGACGATTCTCGTCGAGAAGACCAAGTCGCAGCGTGGTTTTCCTGAGCGCCGCGGCTGATTCGAAGCCACTGGGCGAAGAACCCGCCCGCATCCATGTTTCGGAGTGGGCCAGCGCTACCATCGAGCCAGTTCGCCGTGGATCTCTTCCTGCAGAGGGCAACGGAGTCCTGACGGCGGCCGAGAGCGTGATCGGGAAGGTTGCGGACGCCAGGTTCGCCTGTTCGAACTTCGACCCGCACGTGCATGTCCAGGAGATTGCAGAAGGGACGGGCGCCGATTTTTGTTGACCCTCGAGAAGGACGGCGGCCAGCCTAAGGGGCACAGTGTCCGCACCACAGACACCAGGCTGACGGTGGCCGATGCATTCACCAGAGTCCGAGTGCGGATGTCTATTCGAGCGCACGCCGAAGAAGCGCTGGTGCCCGCCGCCGACCGACGCGCTCCTGGGGCGCCACAGCAAGGCGAGCGGCGAGGCTCGCCGTGCCCGCGGAAGGTTGCCGCCCGCGCGGCGGCCGAACGCAGTGGCTCTGCCGCGCGCGAGCCAGCCTTCGGCGGATGACGGCCCCTCCTCCCCCTCCTCACCCCCTCCTCCTCCTCCTCCTTCTCCTCCTCTTCCTCCTCCTCCTTCTCCTCTTCCTCCTCCTCCTCCTCCTCCTCCTCCTCCTCCCTCCCCTCCTCCTCCTCCTCCTCCTCCTCCTCCTCCTCCTCCTCCTCCTCCTCCTCCTCCTATCCTTTTTCTCCTCCTCCGCCTCCTCCTCCTCCTCCTCCTCCTCCTCCTCCTCCTCCTCCTCCTCCTCCTCCTCCTCCTCCTCTCCCTGCCTGGTCGCCACGTCAAATCACACCCTTTTCCCTCGTCGACCAGCCGCCGCCAGCCGCCGCCTTTCCGCATCGCTGCATCCAGCGAGAAGCTTCCCAGTGGATGCAAAGGGGTGAGAAATATTACGTGGTTTGATTGTTTGGGTTACGTATGATATGCGTACCTTGCCGCCCTATACTGGTCCGCAGGGCGCCCGTTCAGGTTCAGCATGCCCCGGCCGGGGCACCAAGAGTTTACGACCATGTCGTGCGTTGGTTCTCTCCATCCAGGATGCCTGCCTTTTGGGGCGCTTGTGCGGCCAATAAGTCGGCCAACGCTTGGCCGAGACATTGGACTATATGCCCCCCCCGACGTTGATCGAACCCTTTGTGGGAAACTCTGGGGAGATAGACAGAGGGAGGGATCAGAGGACAATGGTGTCAGGGATGATACTTGTCGTGCCCGCTTGGGGCCTTCTGGCGTCACTGAGGAGCGAGGAGGAGGAGGAGGAGGCGGAGGAGGAGGAGGAGGAGGAGGGGCTCTGAGGGGTCTCTTGGGGTCTTCTGGGGGCCCCCTGGGCGGACTCCTCTTGGCCTCCGTCACCCGGCCCGGCCGCGCCCTCGCCTCCCTTCCCCCCTCCTCCTCCGCCTCCTCCTCCGCCTCCTCGTCCTCCTTTTCCTTTTTCTGCTCCTCCTCCTCCTCCTTCTCCTCCTCCTCCCCCTCCTCCTCCTTTTCCTCCTCCTCCGCCTCCTCCTCCTTTTCCTCCTCCTCCCCCTCCTCCTCCTTATCCTCCCCCTCCCCCTCCTCCTCCTTATCCTTTTCCTCTCCGTTCCTCTCCTCCGTCACCCGGCCCGGCAGCGCTCCTGCCCCCTTTTCCCCCCGTGGCGCGGCGAGATGCAGATGCGCAACCTGAAGCTCAAGCTGATCGCTGGCCTGTGCGCCACGGCGGTCGCTGCCCCCCTCCGCCCCCTCCTCAAAAGTTTGGACGCCCGAAGTGGGTACGGAAAGAATGGGTACAATGCCCAACAGCAGTTCCTGTTCATTCTGAACAGGACTCGCTGTCGGTGTCGCCGCGGCCTGTGTCCATTTGAAACAGAAGGCCGCCTGCCCAACAGCGGCCGCTGTAGGTTTGGGACAACATTTGTTGTTGGGCATTGTACCCATTGTTTCCGTGCCCATTTCGGGCGTCCAAAAAAAGGCAGGGTTCGTTTCGATTCCTCCGCTTCGGTTCGATTCGATTTGTTGATGGTTTCCGATTCCGATTCGATTCGACTTTGGATTCCGATCTGGGTTCTGCTGTCTCAAACTGAGGCCTACTAGCCTGCCGATCTCCGCCGATTCGACGTTTCCCGACTCGGCTGCCGATTTCCGCCGATCCAATTCATTTCGATCGCCGATCCGTCTTGTCGATTCGATCCTGGGTTCTTCCTGCCTCCCCCCCCCAAAGGAGGGAGGGCGGGAACTCGGAGGGAGGACCTCCCCAAGGAGGGAGGGCGGGGACAAGGGAGGGAGGACCCCCACGTCCTCTCGGCGGGCGACGGCAATTAGAAGCGAGGCTGCCCAGGGGGGAGCAATCCATGTGTCCAGGGGCGCCGATGGTTCATGCCTTGGGCGATGCTCCCCGGCGGGATGCGTGTAAAGTTCGCCCCCGGGCTGTTCGCCCCTCTCGTCTCTAGGCCTCCCAGATGGGGTCGGAGCAGATGTGGTCGGTGGATCCCGCCGCATCGCCGATGCATCGACGATGCGGCTCGATGCGGAGACCGTGTTCCCACACGCCGACGTCGCCGATGCAACGCCGACGTCGCCGATGCATCGCCGATGCATCGCCGACGCATCGCCGATGCATCGGGATGCATTGGCGATGCGGCGCGATCCTTCGACCGCATCTACTTGGACCTCATCTAGGAGGCCTCTATCGTCGCCGCCGATCCTGCTGTTGTGAACAACTCACACTGGACGTTTTTTGTTTGTGGGGGGGAGGTGCCCGCCCATGGGGCCCGGAGGACACCAGAGGGCGGGGCGGAGCGGGGCCACTGCCCGGGGAAGGGACGCGGGGGCGGCAGCCCCCGCCCGCCCCGCCCCCCCCCCCCTTCCCAGGGACGAGGGCGGGCACAGGGGGGATCCGAGCACAGCATATGACTACAGTACCGTTTTTAATACATGCTCCGCGTGCGGATCATGTATGAAAAGATGCAGGGATTTAGTATTAAAAACAACGATGAGTTCATGCATAAATGTATTCAGACATTAACCATGTATTAACAATTGCCCTATACCACCACCAATGTTTAAACCTATGTATTAACAATGCCCTGTACCACCACCAAGATTGAGAATAATATATGATGCTATTTGGTGCCGTTTTGCTCTGGCGAGAAGCCCGTTGCCCACCTCCCGCCGCCAACGGCAAACGGGCTGCCGCCTCTCTCTTAAGGGCCGAAGCAGGATTCATCAAAGCACGCGCGGTGGTGGTGTACAAAATTTTGGTTACCAAGAGGAGCGATTTTAATACACCACCAAGAAGTGCTGTTTCTGCTCCAGGAACTCCCCATGCCGCGCAGCCTGCGAGCTGCGCCGCGCTCCTTTTCGCCGTGGCGTCGCAGCGGCGTCTGGCATGACCCTGCCCCTAACCCTTTCTGCGGTAATTTACTGTTGCGGGCGGTGGTGGTGTATAGAAATTGGCCTCGCAGGGGAGCCTCCAAGAATGGTGGGTGACGATTTGTCGTGCTCTTTTCTGCCAGTTCCTAGCATTTTCTGCCTATATTTCTTCGCTCTCTGCCAAAATCCGCCTGCAGGAGGACATGCCCGACCGAACTCCGGGCCTCTCAGATGGGGTCAGACCATCTGGGGTCGGTGGGTCGCGCCGTATCGCCGAGAGGGTGCAACTCGATGTGGAGGCCGACTTTCGCCACGCTGGCGCCGCCGATGCGTCGGCAGCGAGGCGCGAGGCTCCGACCCCCCTGTGCTCGGACCCCGTCTGGGCGGCCTCTCATCCTCCCCGTGTGGGGAAATCACGACGGGAGGTTTTTGGGGAGTGTTCCTCCTCCGTGGAGCTTCTCCGGGCCACGGAGCCGTCAAGAACGGGGAGGGCGGGGGTCCGCATTGAGAGGAAACCGCGACGTTGGAGATTCGGGGAGGGGGGAGGAGAGACCGAACGATCGGGGGTGTGGCCGAAAGGGGAGTGATGACTAGGGGGTGGGTGTCATGGCAGCGGCCATTGAGATCTCTCCAGATCTCATGGCCCCTCTTCTCCACTCAATGCGTCCCCTGGCCATGGTTTGCGCCCCCCCCTCTTGGACTCTCCCCCAGTAGACGCCCCCGAAAAGAGAGAGAGAGAGAGACAGAGACAGAGACAGAGACAGAGAGAGGTAGAGAGAGAGAGAAAGAACGGGAGGTCGGATCATCTAAGGTAAACTAACCCCTAGCCCTGAGGTCAGAATGAATGCGTAGCCTGACTTGGGTGTCCGCCTGCGCACTCGGGGTCACCTCTCCGGGTGGTTGAGGTCAACCCGTTTGCTGGCAAGAACCCTCTTCCCCCTGATGTTGTTGTTGTGCCTTTCAACATAGGTCCGCTCCCCAAGGGTTAGGGGTGCTTGTACACCCTAGGCGATGCTTAAGAAAACTTAAGTTTTTGCCCAGAGTCGCGATTATTCTAAATGTTTCAATGTAAATCCTAAGATTTCAACAGACATTCTGGGTTTTTATATTCTGAGACTCTGAGTTTCTTAACCCATGATTTCTTAAGCATTTCGCAGGGTGTAATTGCTAATTATGAGGCGATCGCAAACATGGATCAATGGGGCGTGGATCGTTGGGCCCCGCTTCCGTAGGAAACTGCAGATCTCCGCCGCCGAACGAGGCGGCACCCGGCCGCATTTTGGGGAGGGCACCTCTCCAGATCCAGGGTCCGAGGCGTGGCGCTGCGATGGGATGAGCCCCGCCCCCCTCTTCCCTCCTGCCTCTGGCCTTGCCTCCCTCCCCTCCCCGCTCCTCCTCCCCCCAGGCCCTAGTCTGCAGAGGCGGTGGTTTTGCCGCTGTTCGAGAGATGTGGTCAGGAGCAGTTCACACGTTGTTCGATCGCGTCCCAACCAACCAACCATTGATTTGGCGACCGTGCGCCAAATCCCTGGACCGGGAATCCTCATGAGGGAAAAACCACACAGACACAATTCATCGTCGATTCCCCCGAAAAGATGGGAAACTATGGGAAGTGGGGGGGAAGACACAAATCCAGAGAATATGGGAAAAGATAGGGAGTCCTGTTATTTGCGTGTGTGTAATTTATTCGTGTGTGTTCCAGGTCCCCTTCGAATCCCTGTCTGCGCACCCCCGAAATCCAGGGAGGGGGCGGCGGGACGGTCGCTCCATGGGCCCCTCGTCGTCGTCGGTGCCGTTGGCCGCCCTCGGGGCGGGGCTCCCAAGACGCCCCCCGGGGGGGGGGGGGGGGGCGGGCCGGTGCCCCGGCGTCTGTGCTGCCGGCCCTCGCGGGGGCTCCAGAGCGGCCTCGGGGGCTGTGGTGCTCCAGCCTACTTTAGCCTCGATCACCAGAAAGGAGTTCGAGCGCCCCAAAAAGCTACCGGAGCTCAGGGGTTCACCCGCCCGACACTGTTTCGACACTGCTTCGACACGCTTTTGACACTTTTCCGGGTGCTAGAAATTAGTTCTGGAATTTGGTCCTTAGGTAGGGTGGGAACAACATAACTCGGGGGGAGGGCTGGTGTGAAGTCGGGCATGTCCCTCGACAGAAGGAATCGCCAAAGGCAGTAAAAAGTGTCAGTCTTGGGACGGTCTTTAGACTCTCTTGGGCAGCGCTTAAGTGTCTGTTTTGACTGTGCTGTGTGTCTCTCCCGAACTCCGCCTGTTGGAGGACACGCCCGACCTAAGGTTGGTGCGCCGCGCGGGTCGCCATCCCCCCCTCGACTGTCGGCAGGAGGAGGCGTCCAGCGCCGCAGCGCCGCGAGGGGCCCCCCACGGTGGGGGACCACAGGCGTGGAGCAGGAAGGAGGAGGGAGGGAGGGAGGGGGGGAGGGAGGATAAGGCAGGGTGGGAGGGAGGGAGGAGGAGGAGGGGGAGGACGAGGAGTACGAGGGAGGAGGAGGAGGAGGATCGAGAAGCCCATGCACTTGGGCGTCTTCCAACTCTTTCTTGTTTCTCTCGGGGCGTCCTCGCCGCCAAGGCAGGATCTGCTTCGACCGACTGGGCAGACGCACCCGCAGACAGGTCTGGGGGGTCAGAGGTGTGTCTTCTGAGGGAGGGGGATCGGGAGGAGGAGGAGGAGGTTCATGGCGGAGGATGATCAGGGGATCGCAGACATGGATCAAGGGGGCGTGCATTCGCGACGGGCCCCGTTTCCGTGGGAAATCGCAGATTTCCGCCGCCGAGCGAGGCGGCACCGGCCGCATTTTGGGGGGGGGCACCTCCCCCGACCCATGGATTTGGCGGTCGCGCGCCGCGTGCCAAATCCATGGATCGCTAATCCATGTTTGCGCGCCCCCGAGATGAGGGAGGAAGGAGGTAGGGAGAAGGAGGAAGAGGATCCTGGAGTTATTTTTGTTCAGTGTCTTGCACCGTTGTACTGATCAGATGCGCATTGGGCATCATTGGTGCCTCACTCCTTTGCTGTCACCTCACCTCCTTCTGTCCCCCTGTGCTCTTATCGCCCTCGCCATCATTGTAGCCATCTTCATCATAATCATCATCATCGTCAAACTCCTGAGCACGCATCCCGAGTTTCCTCAGGCATCACCATCACCATCATAATTATCCGTACGGGCTTCGCCCCATGCCGCCAGCCCCCTGTCTCGGATAATGGGAGATGCAAAAGCTAAATCATGAGGTCTGGGCGCCGCCGTGAAGCAGTGTCGGGACCTGTTTGTTTTTGGACCCTGACCCTACGGATCTGCGTCACGGGTGCCACCGAATTTCAGAAATGTAGCAAATCCTTTATGTGTTTGGACCCTGGCCCTACGGATCTGCGTGAGTGGTGCCACTGAATTTCAGAAATGTGACGACAAATCCATTGTGTTTTTGCACCCTGACCCCGCCGATCTGCGTTTGGGTTTTTACAGAATTTCAGAAGTGTGGCAAATCCCTTGTGTTTTTGGACCCTGTCCCTGCCGATCTGCGTAAGGGGTGCCACCGAATTTCAGAAATGTGGCAACTCCTCAGTTTTTTTGGAACCTGACCCCGCCGATCTGCGTGAGGGGTGCCACCGAATGTCAGACGTGTTGCAAATCCCTGTGTGTTTGCACCCTGACCCCGCCGATCTACGTGAGGGGTGCCACCGAATTTCAGAAATGTGGCAAATCCATTGTGCTTTTGCATCCTGACCCCGCCGATCTGCATGAGGGGTGCCACCGAATGTCAGAAATGTGGCGAATACATTGTGTTTTTGCACCCTGACCCCGCCGCTCTACGTGAGGGGTGCCACCGAATGTCAGAAATGTGGCGAATCCATTGTGTTATTGGACCCTGATTCCGCCGATCTGCGTGAAGGGTGCCACCGGATTTTAGAAATGTGGCAATTTCCTTATGTTTTTGCACCCTGACCCCGCCGATCTGCGTGAGGGGTGTCAATTTTTACCCACCCCAGCAATTCAGAGCACACGCTCAGGGCGTGGTAAAAATACTCCCTCGCGCGGTCCATCAACAAGGAACAGTAAGCAGCAAGAAGCAGAACTGTAACAAGGAACAGTAAAGCAGCAAGAAGCAGAACTGTAACAATGGAAACTGGAAGCTGCGACTGGTACAGGAAACTGCGAAGCTTCGGCCTACAGCCTGGTGGCCCCACAAGGGGGCCGGCGGATCACCGTCGCCATGGTCATCATCATCATCATCACCTCACCATGACCATTGGTCGTCAGCATCATCATCATCAGCAGCAGCAGCATCATCAGCATGAGCATCAGCATCAGCATCATCATAATAATCGCCGTCAGCATTATCATTATCATCATCATCATCAGCAGCATTATCATTATCATTATCATCATCATCATCATCATCATCATCATCATCATCATCATCATCATAGTCGTCATCGTCATCATCATTAGCACCATCAGTATCGGCATCATCATCACCATCATTCTCATCATCCTCATCATCCTCATCATCAGCAGCATCGTCATCGTCATCGTCACCATTACATCATCATCATCATCATCATCATCATCATCATCATCATCATCATCATCATCATCATCATCATCACCATCATCGCCATCATCGCCATCATCACCATCATCGCCATCACCATCACAGTCAATATCATGATCACCACACCTGGGAGCCTGAATCCTGAGAAACTCTCGAGCGGGAGCCTCGTCGGTGAGTGAATTGCGAGGAAGTCTCGAGCAGGAGCTTCCCTCCCCATGCGGCCTGCAGATCAAGACGGCAATCCAAGGCGGCCATGGGAATACCATGTAAAAACATTGGCTTGGTGACACCCTGGAGCCTGAATTCTGAGGAAGTTTCATGCAGGAGCCCCGCCAGTGAGTGAATTGGGAGGACGTCTCGAGTGGGAGTCCCCTCCCCATGAGGCCCGCGGAACATGGTGGTAATCCGAGGCGGCCATGGGAACACACTTCACCAAAACACAGGTCGGGTGACACTTGGGAGTCTGAATCCCGAGGAAGTCTTGAGCCGGAGCCTCTAAGGTGAGTGAATAGCGCGGAAGTCTCGAGCGGGAGCCCCCTCGTCATGGGGCCCGCGGATCATTTTGGTAACCCGAGGCGGCCATCGGAATACCATGTAAAAACACAGGTTTGGTGACATTTGGGGGCTTGGCTCGAGAGGAAGTCTCGAGCGGGGACCTCGCCAGTGAGTGAATTGCAGGCATGTCTCGAGCGGGAGCCCCCTGTCTATGGGGCATGCAGTCATGTTGGCAATCCGAGGCAGCAACGGGAATGCATGTTATAAACAAACAGGCTTGGTGACACCTGGTAGCCTGAATCCTGAGGACGTCTCGAGCGGGGGCATCGCTGGTGAGTGAATTACGAGGGATGCTCAAGCGGGCCCCCCCCCTTTGGGGCGCGCAGATCATGGTGGTAATCCGTGGCGCCAATCAAAAAACAATGTAAAAACAAAGGTTGGGTGACACCTGGGAGCGTGAATCCAGATGTCGAGCGTGAGCCTCTTTCTTGAGCAAATTGAAAGGATGTCTCGGGCGGAAGCCACGTCTGTGAGTGAAGCGCGAGGAAGTTTTGAGTTGGGGTCCATCCCTATGGGGTCCCCACCTCGCGTTGGTGATCAGTGGGGACCATCGGAATACAATGTAAACACAGATTTGGTGACACTTGCGAGTCTGAATCCAGATGACGTGGGAGCGGGAGCATCGCTCCTGAGCAAAATCACAGGGTGTCTCTGGCGCTCACTCGTCTGTGGATGCACTGCGAGGACGTCTCGGGCTGGAACCCCTCCCTATGGGTTCCACCTCATGTTGGTGATCAGAGGCGGCCATTGGAAAACGATGTAAAAACACATGTTTAGTGACACATCGGAGCCAGAATCTGGAGAAATTCTCGAGCGGGAGCCTCGTTCCTGAGCAACCTGAAGAATATCTCTGGCGGGAGCCTCGTCTGTGATTGACTTACGAGGAGGTCTCGAGCGGGAGCCCCCTTCTTATGGGGTCCCCACCTCACGTTGGTAATCCGAGGCGGCCATCGGGATATTGGGAGCCTGAGTCCAGAGGAAGTCTCGATTGGGAGCCTCGTTGCTGAGCACATTGAGAGGATGTATCGGGCACTCGCCTGTAAGTGAATCGCGAGGAAATCTCGAGCAGGAGGCCCTCCCTACGGGTCCCCCGCTTCATGTTATTGATTCGAGGCGGCCATCGGGACACCTCTGAAAACTACAGGTTTGGCGACACCAGGGAATCTGAATCTTCAGACAATCACGAGCGGGAGCCTGGTGAGCGTCCTTTGTAATCCGAGGCCGCTATCCTGAATCAAGCTTGCAAGCGTCGGCAAGGACCAGCAGATACCAGACAGGAGGAGAGCCTCCGTAGTCGCAAGGCCGGGTCGCGGGTGGGTCGCGGGCCGGGTCGCGTACGGGTCGCGGGTGGGTCGCGTATGGGTCGCCGGTGTGTCGCGGGTGGCGGGCTGGGTCGCGGGGTGGGTCGCGGGTGGGTCGCGGGTTGGGTCGCGGGGTGGGTCGCGGGGTGGGTCGCGGGGTGGGTCGCGGGGTGGGTCGCGGGGTGGGTCGCGGGGTGGGTCGCGGGGGTGGTCGCAGGTGGGTCGCGGGCAAGTCACGGGGTAGGTCGCGGGGTGGGTCGCGGGTGGGTCGTGGGGTGGGTCGTGGGGTGGGTCGCAGGGTCACTGTGTGGGTCGCGGGTCGCGGGTGGGTCGCGGGCGGGTCGCGGGGGGGACGACCACAACAACAACAACAACAACAACAACAACAACAACAACAACAACAAGCAGAATCCCCACCACGGATCCCCACTTCAGCCACGCACCCAGGGACAATGAATGACCGTTCGGCCCCTTCACTCTGATTTTTTGGCGGCTGGATGCCAGGGAAGGCGCAACACGTTCATTGATGGAGGGTTGTGTTTTACAACATGAGCTCTTGGTTGGCATCCCCTTGAACATTACAGTCCTATTAGTTGGCATCAGTTGCCATGCTTATGTCTCTGGGGCGGTAATTCTTCAGAACTGCACTCTCGCTTGAATGGCAGGCTATGGAGCGTTCGTTTTCTAATGGAGAGTGGCGTGGTGAAAAGGAATGAGTCTAGGGATTTGCATGTGATGACGGGACTTGGACAGGGAGGGTTTGTTGCCGCATTTTGGTGCACATTGGGGTTCTTTTGTCCCCTGCATCGTCCATCGCTGCTCTGCCTTCCTTCCTCCCTCCTCTCCGCTCCTACCCCGTCATCCATCATTCCCCAATTGACATCTTCTTGCTCCTGTGGTGCTGCCACGCTCCTGCTCCTCATGTCCCTCATGCCCGTCATCGTCTTCCCCATTCTCCTTCTCCGCCCTATTCGTCCTCCCTTCGGGGCCAATTGTGTTTCGCTTGCAGCCCCAGTGGACTGACATGAAGCTATGCCTGCGTTGGCTTGCTTCCCTCTGTTCTCATCCAATGAGCGGGATACGAAGACAACAGATAAGACCGCGCAATACGTCGAACATTCATGATGAAGGGGCCCTCCTGTGCCGCCTGACTGCGCCGAGGTCGTTGTCTACATCGCGCAGATGTTCATCGACTTCTGACGTGGGCGCGCGATGCGGCGATCCGGTGGGGCTGCTAGGACTTGCAACCGCTTCCATCAAGTACGCCACAGGAGCGATACTTGTTTGGACGATCCGCAGAAATGCTCACTCGGTCCCTTTGTGGATCGCCTTTGGTGCGATACCTTTCGAGGCCAGCCTGGCATGGCCGCTCTGCGAGGAAAGTGCCGCGGCGCCGACCGGCCGATTCTTTCTCGTCGTGGTTTTTGGAGTGGCGGGCAATGTTTGAGAGATGTCATTCTCTTTCGTCACATCCGCCAACTCTTTGAATTAGTCGGGGGCCCACTATTGGACCATCCTGGCCGTTTTGGAGGCCCTCATGGTGGTCTAGGAGTTTGTTGTGTTGAGGCACGTTGGAGTCCATATTCGACTGTCAAGGGCTGCATTGGGGCTCTTTAGGGGAAATATAAGGCGCCTGGTCGGCTTGCACGCGAACGTCATTGACAAACACAATGAACAGTGACTTTTGGAGGGCTATTTGATGCCCTGATCGGGTCATCGCGGCCGTTTCGGAGGCAACTCGCAGAATGTTGGCAGAAACGCATCAACCGTCAGCAGAAGACGGAGCATTTCACGAGAACGAAAGCGACAGTAGTATGCGCAGATTGTATTGAGCTCGGGCTCACGGCTCGCAGTTGGGAAGCGCATAAATGTGCGAACACGTGCGGGATGAAGCTCTTGAAGTCCGCGTTTGCAGAGAAGCGGCACTTCGCAAGTGCGAAAAACATAGCGGGGTGTTGTATTCCAGATCGTGCGCAGGATCCGCGTAGGTCTCGTCAACGTGTCCGTGCGACCGCGTATACGCAGTATCGCGCCCTTGTCTCCAGACCGCGCCCGCGCCGGAGGGCCTCCCTCGAATGAGAAACATGTTATAAACATAACCTTTTGGCACTCCGCGCGGATTTCTTGGATCCGCGCTGGGCCTCCCCAGCGGCGCCTCCGGCGCCGCCCCTGGTGCGCTCCGCGCGCCAGGGAGGAGGGGGTCCAGCGCAGATCCAAGAAATCCGCGGGGAGCGCCAAAAGTTTATAGTTTATGTATATGTATGCGGCTCGGTCTTCTTCTTCTTCTTCTTCCTCTTCTTCTTCTTCTTTTTTCTAGATGGGGAGGATTGGATCGAGGTAGGGGAAACCACCCCGACCCCCAGAAGTGGCGTTTGCCGAACGGCCCTGGGCGTTGGCGAATGGCCGCAGGGGGCGGAGGAGGTCCTGGGCGTCTGCGAGCGGCCCCCAGCGTGGCCGAAGGAGGCGGCGGAGGCCGCAGAGGGGAGACCAGCGAGGCTCCATGCGCCGCGCCCGCTCCGGAGGGCCTCCCCCGTGCGCAGCCGGCGCCGCCCCCTCCCCGGGCGGGCCCGCGCCCCTCGCCCCGGCGGGCGCGCCCTGTGGTCGGGGAGAGCCAGGGCGGCGCGAGGGCGGCGGCAGCGATGCCGCAGGGGTCGAAGGCCCCCGTGGCGCGGCGAGCGGCAGCCTTGCCGGGGGGAGGATCAAGGGCTACAAGGATCAAGGCAGAAAGCAGGACTGTAACATTGGAGACTTGAAACTGCAATTGGCGCAGGGAGCAGCAACTTCGTCTTACAGCCTGGTAGCCCCACAAGGGTCGATGATCCTCAGGACGTGTGTCAGCCAAATGTGTGTTCACCCCGTTCAGCCCAACCAGCAGATCATTGCATCGTCTGCGTCGTATCGAAGGTCCTCGATGGACAAACACACGTTTGGGCGAACACCAAGGGCATAAAAAACGCCCCTACCCTGGTTTACGAGGCGCTGTGCGCTGAAACCCCTGTGGGCCGACAGGGTAAACCCTGCGTGATGTGCCGCGTCCTGGCGGCTCTAGGCTTTGGGGGGTCCCAGGAGGTTTACAGACCACGCACTTGTAACCCAGGGCAGGGTCGTTTCTTTTCATCCCTCAAGAGGAGGGAGAGGGGAGAGGGAAGAGGTGCGGCGCTGCAAAAGAATTGGGGCGTTGGCTGTGGGCCGTTGTCGAGCTCGGGGGGCCCGCTCGCTGGGGGCCTCGGGCGCGCCGGGAGGAAGCGCCGGTCCTGGGGAAAGAAGGGGTCCAGACCTTCTGGGGGCCCACGCACCGAGACCGGGGGCGCAGCAAGGAGGGGGGGGGGCGAGGGAGGAGCGGGGAAGCGAGGGGGGGCGCGGGAGAGCGAGGAGAGGGAGGGGCGGAACGGGGGCGAGGGGGGCGAGAGGGGGGAGGAGCGGGGGCGAGGGAGGGAGCGGGGGGAGGGATGAGGGGGATAGTGGATCGAGGGAGGGGGGGCAGGGGTGGCGCTTGCCAACCTCGAAGGAGGAAAGACGGCACGCGCAGAAACTTTTGGCGCTCCGCGCGGGTTTCTTGGATGCGAGCTGGGCCACCCCGCCGGTGCCTCCGGGGCAGCCCCGCGCGCCAGGGGGGGAATCCCTGGCGCAGATCCAAGAGATCCGCGCGGAGCGCCAAAAGAGTATGCAGATGTCGTTGTTGCATTCCTTTGGTAAACCACCCCGACTCCCAATAGGGGCGTTTGCCGAACGGCCCTGGGCGTTTACGCCGCGGCCCTGCCCTCTTCGATTCCTCCCCCGGGGTGCGGTGACTCCACGACCGGCTTCCGCTTGTCGGGGTGCTGCTGTGAAGGTGTTTTGCTTCTGCAATGTGGGGGGGGGGAGGCGCAGCGGCCCGCCAGCGAGGGGGAGGGCAGGGAGAGGGAGAGGGGGGAGAGGGAGAGGGGGGAGAGGGAGAGGAGGGAGAGGGAGAGGGAGAGGGGGAGGGGGAGAGGGGGAGAGGTGGAGAGGTGGAGAGGGAGAGGGAGATAGAGGGGGGCGGATTGAGAGGGGGAGAGGGCAGGGAGGGGGGAGGAGAGCAGGCCGGGAGCGCAGGCGCCACGTCTGACCTCCTGCCTCCCCGTCCCCTCCCTTCGCATGGCGCTGATTCGTCCTCTGTCCGTGGGTGCTTCTCGTGGCGGACCTGGAGGCCCTCCTCCTCCTCCTCCTCTTCCTCCTCCTCCTCCTCCTCTTCCTCTTCTTCCTCTTCCTCTTCCTCCTCCTCGTCCTCCTACTCCTCCTCCTCCTCCTCCTCCGTGGGTGCTTCTCGTGGGGGAGTGGAACGGGGGGGGCACAGCGCCCCGCCAGGGAGGAGGAGACGCAGGGAGAGGAACGGGGGGAGAGGACTGGGTAAGAGCCCCGAACCATCAGGGGTAACTCGGGTCAGGGCTAACTCGGGTTCGGTTTTCGGGAGTCCGAACCCGAGTTACCCCGGGCCCGAGTTACCCCGGATATTTCGGGCGTCCAGAGCCCCAAAATCATCAGGGGTAACTCGGATCAGGGCTACCTCGGGTTCGTTTTTCGGGAATCCGAACCCGAGTTACCCCGGACCCGAGTTAACCCGGATATTTCAGGCGTCCAGAGCCCCGAATCATCCGGGGTAATTCGGGTCAGGGCTAACTCGGGTTCGTTTTTCGGGATTCCGAACCCGAGTTACCCCGGTCCCGAGTTACCCCGGATCACTCGGGCGTCCAGAGCCCCAAAATCATCAGGGGTAACTCGGGTCAGGGCTAACTCGGGTTCGTTTTACGGGATTCCGAACCCGAGTTACCCCGGACCCGAGTTACCCCGGATCACTCGGGCGCCCAAGAACGGGGTGGAGAGGGGTGCGGGAGTTCCGCGGTTCGGTCGGTTCGGCTGCGTCGCAGTCTGTCGGCTGCATGCGGTCAATCGGGTTTGGCCAGCGGGTGCGCCGCTGCGTCCTTCTAGGCTGCACTGCGTCTTTCGGGCAGGCCGATTGCGGTGTCGCTGTAGGGTCGGTCGGTCTTCGGTTATGTTGTCGCCGTGGACGCTTACGAAGAGCAGAAATATGAGGTTCGAGGACGTAGTTTCGTATCAGAAGGGCTTCGCCCTCTGCCGCCAGCCCCCCCTCGGATTGCTTGCATGGATACGCTTGGTCGATAGGCTGGTTGGCTTTCTTGTCGGTTGCCCTGTTGGCAACTCAACCGATTGACAGATGTTGGCATTTGATGTGGGATTATTGTAGTGGCCTTCGGCCAGTGCCGCCGATCCGGGGCGCTCCGACTGATGTGATCCTTCTTCGCCCTCGTCCCTCCTCTCTTTTTCCCTCCCCTCCTCTCACTCAGCATTTATCGAAGACGCCTACGGCGAATCACCGCCGCCCCCTGCCTTTGTGGAAGCGCCTATGTGGCCGAACGTTGAGGCCAGACCTGCCAAGCCATCGGACCATGTGTTCCCCGAATCGGTTTGGAAAGCCTTCGGGGAACACGTGGGCGTCTTGATGGTCATCGTCGCCGTCTTGGAGGCCTCTTGGGCGATCTTTCGGCGATCTTTGGGGGCTCTTGGGCCGTCTCGGGCCGTCGGAAGGCCGAAAGAAGGGAAATGCCCAAATCCATCAAAAACCTTGGGAAAATCAGTGATTTTGGCATCTTTTGGCCTTCCTGGAGGCCCTCTTGGGGGCCTCTTGGGCCCTTTTGGGCCAGCTTCGAGCCAACTTCGGCCATCTTGGTGGGTTCCTGGCACGTCTGACGCCGTCGGGAGCCGTTTTGGGGGCCTTTCTGGGCCAACGGGGGACCCTCTTGGGGCGCTCCAGGGCCGTCTTGGAGGCCATCTTGGGCGTCTTGGAGGCCATCTTGGGCGTGTTGGAGGCCTCTTGGGCCCTCTTGGGGCCCTCTAGGGGCCATCTTGGAGGCCACTTGGGCCATCATGGGGCTCTCTTGGGGGCCTCTTGGGCGATCTTGGGGGCTTCTTGGGCCGTCTTGAGCCGTCGGAGAGCCGAAAAGGCGCAAATGCCAAAATCCTTCAAAAACCAATGGAAAATCAATGATTTTGGCCTCTTCGGACTCTCCTGGAGGACCTCTTGGAGGCCTCTTGGGCCGTCTGGGAGGCCTCTGGGGGGCCTCTTGGGCCGTCTTGGGCCGTCTTGGACTCTCTTGGGCCGTTTTGGAGGCCGTCTTGGACCATCTCGGGCGGACTTGGAGGCCATCTTGGGCCATCTTCGCGATTTTTTGAGGATGTCCCGAGCGAAACGGCCGTTTTTGGGCACGGTGGCGGGACGGGCCGGAGCCCACTGGGGAGTTCTTTTGGAAAAAGAACCAAAACCAAAGGCACGTCTGAAGCTGTCGGAAGCCGTTTGGGGGGCCTCTATGGGCCGACTTGGGGCCCGCTTGGAATGCTCCAGGGCCGTCTTGGAGGCCATCTTGGGCGTCTGGGAGGCCATCTTGGGCGTGTTGGAGGCCTCTTGGGCCCTCTTGGGGCCCTCTAGGGGCCATCTTGGAGGCCACTTGGGCCATCATGGGGCTCTCTTGGGGGCCTCTTGGGCGATCTTGGGGGCTTCTTGGGCCGTCTTGAGCCGTCGGAGAGCCGAAAAGGCGCAAATGCCAAAATCCTTCAAAAACCAAGGGAAAATCAATGATTTTGGCCTCTTCGGACTCTCCTGGAGGACCTCTTGGAGGCCTCTTGGGCCGTCTGGGAGGCCTCTGGGGGGCCTCTTGGGCCGTCTTGGGCCGTCTTGGACTCTCTTGGGCCGTTTTGGAGGCCGTCTTGGACCGTCTTGGAGGCATCATAAGGCCATCTTAGCCGTCTCCCCCTGCTTGCAGGGGTGCACGGCGTGCTGGATGAGCTGTCAGGTTTTGGTTTTGGTTTTTTTTCCAAAAGAACTCCCCAGTGGGCTTCGGCCCGTCCCGCCGGCCACCCGGAAAGGATGCCCAGGAGCTCAATTCCCCAATTTCCTGCCCCAGACGGTTCCAAGATGGCCTCCAAGATGCCTCTAAGACGGCCAGGATGGTCTCTAAGACGGCTAAGGTGGCCTTATGATGCCTCCAAGACGGCCCTAGATGCCCTCCAAGACGGCCAAGATGGCCCCAAGATGCCTCCAAGATGGCCCAAGAGGCCTCCAAGACGTTCTCCAGGAGAGCCCGAAGAGGCCAAAATCATTGGTTTTCCTTAGGTTTTTGAAGGTTTTTTGCGTTTTCTTCTTTTCGGCCTTCCGACGGCCCAAGAGGCCCCCAAGATCGCCCAAGAGGCCTCCAAGAAGGCCCTATGACGGCCCAAGGGCCCCCCAAGACGGCCCCAAGAGCGCCCCAAGACGGCCCAAGAGGCCTCCAAGACGCCCAACATGGCCTCCAAGACGGCCCTGAAGCGCCCCAAGAGGGCCCCAAGACGGCCCAGAGAGGCCCCCAAGACGGCTCCAGACGGCGTCAGACGGACCAGGAACGCCCTAAGACGGCCAAAGAGACCCCCAGGAAGCCCCCAAAGGCCCCCAAGAGGCCCAAGGAGGCCCCCAAGATGCCTCCAAGAGGCCTCGAAGAGGCCCCCAAGAAGCCCCCAACAGACCCCAAGGGTGCCCCAAGAGACTCCTAACAACCCTCATCCTCCTACTCTATTTCTTCCTCTTCCTCTTCCTGTTCATAATCATTCTCTCCCATGTGTTCCCCGAAAGCTTTCCAAACCGACTCGGGGAACTCATGGCAACTCAACCGATTGACAGATGTTGGCATTTGATGTGGGATTATTGTAGTGGCCTTCGGCCAGTGCCGCCGATCTGGGGCGCTCCGACTGATGTGATCCTTCTTCGCCCTCGTCCCTCCTCTCTTTTTCCCTCCCCTCCTCTCACTCAGCATTTATCGAAGACGCCTACGGCGAATCACCGCCGCCCCCTGCCTTTGTGGAAGCGCCTATGTGGCCGAACGTTGAGGCCAGACCTGCCAAGCCATCGGACCATGTGTTCCCCGAATCGGTTTGGAAAGCCTTCGGGGAACACGTGGGCGTCTTGATGGTCATCGTCGCCGTCTTGGAGGCCTCTTGGGCGATCTTTCGGCGATCTTTGGGGGCTCTTGGGCCGTCTCGGGCCGTCGGAAGGCCGAAAGAAGGGAAATGCCCAAATCCATCAAAAACCTTGGGAAAATCAGTGATTTTGGCATCTTTTGGCCTTCCTGGAGGCCCTCTTGGGGGCCTCTTGGGCCCTTTTGGGCCAGCTTCGAGCCAACTTCGGCCATCTTGGTGGGTTCCTGGCACGTCTGACGCCGTCGGGAGCCGTTTTGGGGGCCTTTCTGGGCCAACGGGGGACCCTCTTGGGGCGCTCCAGGGCCGTCTTGGAGGCCATCTTGGGCGTCTTGGAGGCCATCTTGGGCGTGTTGGAGGCCTCTTGGGCCGTCTTGGGGCCCTCTAGGGGCCATCTTGGAGGCCACTTGGGCCATCAGGGGGCTCTCTTGGGGGCCTCTTGGGCGATCTTGGGGGCTTCTTGGGCCGTCTTGAGCCGTCGGAGAGCCGAAAAGGCGCAAATGCCAAAATCCTTCAAACACCAAGGGAAAATCAATGATTTTGCCCTCTTCGGACTCTCCTGGAGGACCTCTTGGAGGCCTCTTGGGCCGTCTGGGAGGCCTCTGGGGGGCCTCTTGGGCCGTCTTGGGCCGTCTTGGACTCTCTTGGGCCGTCTTGGAGGCCGTCTTGGACCATCTCGGGCGGACTTGGAGGCCATCTTGGGCCATCTTCGCGATTTTTTGAGGATGTCCCGAGCGAAACGGCCGTTTTTGGGCACGGTGGCGGGACGGGCCGGAGCCCACTGGGGAGTTCTTTTGGAAAAAGAACCAAAACCAAAACCTGAAACATCCAGCACGCCGTGCACCCCTGCAAGCAGGGGGCGGCGGATCCAGTGGCCGTCGGCCTATCCCGCCACCGTGCGTGGGTGGTGGGTCAGAGGCCTCATGGATGCTGGTTGGGATCTCGTGGTTGGCTGGGACTTCTGGGGGCCTCTTGGGCGCCTCTTGGGGCTTCTTGGGGGCCTCTTGGGCCTCTTGGGGCCACTAGAGGGCCTCTTGGGGGTCTCTTGGGAGCCTCTTGGGGCTTCTTGGGGGCCTCTTCTGCGCCCCTTGGGGCCTCTTGGAGGCCTCCTCGGAGCCTCTTGGTGCGGGAGGGGTGGTACTCGAGTTCGGAACCCCCTCGGAGGCCACGATCCTTGTGAGGGGTGTCAAAAAACGCATCCGCCGGAAACTCGCACCCCCCCCCCACCCCCCCTTCCCCGGCAGAGCCACCCCGGCAACCCCCCCAGAGGCTGAGGCTCAGCCTCGAGGCTGTAGCTGAGACTCCTTGAAACTCACACGCCGGATCGGCGGATTTGCTGGCTGGTTGGTTGCGCGTGTCTGTCATAGTTGATGAGGGGTGATAGCAACGGGAGCGCGCTCCCAATCTAATTTACTGAGGTTTCGAGGGTTCGAGACGTTTTTCGGGATTCGTGGCCTCGAACCCCGAACCGAATTCTCAAGAAGCAGGGACGGGGGGGGGGACAGCGCCCCCCCATACTGATATCCCAACCAGTGTACGAGGGGCTGTGGCTTCGGGAGTACTACCCTGGCGAGCATGGCGTGGTTTACCAGGGGCTATGGCTTCGGGAGCGCCAAGGCGTTGTAACTTACAAGGGGTTGTGGCTTCGGGGACGCGAGCCTGACATAATTTACAAGGGGTTGTGACCTCGGGAGCGCAGACCTGGCACAATACGTCAGGGGGTGTGACCTGTTGAGCGCGGATATGGAGTCATGTATTCGGGAATGTGCACTCGACAGCGCGAGTTTCGCGTAGGAGGTTTGTAGCCTTCGCGCACCCCCACTAGCCCGCAGAGGAGGAACAGGAGAAGGAGGAGGGCGAGCAGCATGGGCAGAGGCCTCTCGGTGTCTCTTCGGATGTCTCTTGAGAGTTGCTTGGAGTCCTATCGGGGCGTCTTGGGGGTCTCGTGGCGGTCCAGGGGGCCTCTTGGGGCGTCTGGGATGCCTCGGAGGAGCCTCTTGGGGACCCGATGGGCCTCTTGGGGCACCTCGAGCCCTCTTGGGGCACCTCTTAACGCCCTCTTAGGGCACTCTTGGGGACCTTGGGGGGCCTCTCGGGGCCATCTTGGGAAGTTCGATCAAAGAACGGGGGGTGCTCACTTAGGGTCGCCTCTCAAGAGCCATTAAAATCGCCACTTTGACCCCTCTTGGAGCGCTCGTGTGGCTGTCTTGAGGTCTCTTGGGCCCTCTTGGAGCGATTTTGAGGCCTTGGAGGGCCGCCGAAAGCGAAAAGGCGAGAACGCAGACAACATTGATGTTCCTTATTTGCGGGAGTTTGGCCTCTTGGTCTTCTCCTGCGGAGGCTCCGTGGCCACTTCGAGCGATCTTGGGGCCTCTTGGAATCATCTCGGATGCCATCGTAGGCCAGCTTGGATCGTCTTGCGTCTTCTTGGAGGTAATCTTGGAGCATGTTGGGGCCTTCTCGGAGCCCTCTTGGGCCAACAGCCTCCCAAGGATGCCACCGACCAGCCAAACTCCTTGATACTTTGCTGTTTTCAATGGTTTTGTAGAGGGTGCAGTTCAATTAGCATCGCCCCTCTAATGCCTCTAAAATTGTATGTTGGAGCACTCTTGGAGCGCCTTCGGCGCTTTTTGGGCTATCGTGGGACCCTTTTGGACTCCTTTTGGGCCTCTCCGGGGCCTTCATGGAGGCCATCTTGAGGCCTCGGAGAGCTGGCGAAAGCGAACATGTGAGAAGGCCCCACACACTGATTGTCCATAGGTTTTGGAAGGATGTTGCCCTCTTGATGGCGTCCTTGGGAGGCTCCGAGGCCACTTGGAGCCGTCTCTGGGCGGTCCTGGGGCCTTCTGGAGCGTGTTCGAAGTCATTCTGGGCCATCTTGAGCCATCTTGGAGGTTACCTTCGGCTCTCTGATGCCCTCTTTGGGCCATACTGGGCAAGCACGGCACTCTGAGACCGCGCGAGCCCCGCCCCCCCCGTCCAGGTCCAGGGGGAAGGGGTACGGGGAGTCGCTTTGGATGGACCGTCAATGATTGGAAACACGACGCTGGGGCGAGGTGCGCCTCGCGTGCCGGGCGCGCCACGCGCACCAGCGCGAGCAGAGGGAGGCCTGGGGGCAGGAGGAAGATGATGAGGGCTATGGTGTTTGATGCTTGTGCTGCTGTTGAGCTTTTGTTGCAGGTTCTCTCCAACTCTCTCTCTCTCTCTCTCTTTCTCTGTCTCTTTCTTCCCTTCTGTCTGTACGTGTTTTTCTCTCCCTCTCTATCTCTCTCTCTCTCTCTCTCTCTCCCCCTGTCTCTGTCATCGTTTTTTGTTGTTTCTCTCCCTCTCTCTCTTTTTCCACACTTCCATCCCTATCTCATCTCTCAAGAGGAATCGATGCTCAGCCCCGTGTATGGTGCCGTCGTCTTCCTCACGTGTGTCGAGGATTGCGTCCTGAGGACGACGTGTACACGTGTATCTACTTACGCATCTATCTAGAGAGAGTATTCGTGGGCACAGAAACGGACGATCGCTTGTCCGCGATTGCCCAGTAGTCGAATGATACGTTTCGAAGTGATGCCTCCTTTGGAACAGTAGCACTGATGGTCCCAGAGGTGTATTACTATGAACCGTGTCATGATTGATGACTTATACAGTTGGCCATATCGATAGTTCCATTCGATTGCGCCATTGCTCCAACCGTGCGATCCATGCGCGACGGAGCACACATTACTCGAACACACACGGAATGGGAGCGGAGAGGATGGGGAGGATGAGGGAGATTGAGGAGGGAGAGGAGGTGACGTGATGATATCCCCCAAGGTCCAGCATGACACTGACGAGAACAGCGAGATGTTGAGGGACGCTTTCTCGAAGGCCCTCCAGCTCGTGGGAGGTGGCCATGGAGGAGGGTACGAAAGAGAGGCACGGAGCGATGGTTTGGCCGCGGCGGGTTTCGCTGTCGTCCAGCTTGTCCGGGCGCACAACGCTTGCCAGTACAGCGAGTTGATCAGGAATGACGAGATTTGGGCCGCACTACTTTCTTCAGTGTACGAGCGCGATGAGCCAGAAAATTGCGGCAAGCTGTGCATTGGATGAACGCTGTCGGTTCCCCCCCCCCATTGTTCAAAAGCATTTCGTGGAGAGGAGGGGAGTTGGTAGGAGTTGGGAGGACGGGGGAGGAGTGAGGAGGGGGGGGAGAGAAGATGATGCACATCAATTAGCTGATCGGAGGGAGCCACAGCTGAACACCGAACTGTTTGGAAGCCGCAGCAAATGGAAGTATCCTTCTGAGGATTGCAGGGGAGTTTTGAGGCGTGGGGGAGTTGAGAGGAGTGGAGAGGAGGGAGGAGCGTGGAGGACTGAGGTCGAGTGGAACAGAAGGGGAGTGTATTTGACAGTTTTCAATGTCATAGCTGTTCTTGATGAAGTGGCTTCGTAACACAAAATTCTCACTGGAGAGTTTGAAAGAGTGAGGACGAGGAGGAGGAGGCGGAGGAGGATGAGGTGGAGAAGGAGTGTTGTGGACGCCGAGTCAGGGAGTGGGGGAGGGGGAGGGGGCGTGATACCGAAGCTGCGGGCCAGGGGGGGGGGTTAAGACCTTGCCACGTGGGGCCTGTCCTTGGACTGGGCCAGGCCTGCTGTTCGTCTTCACTCGTTTCCTCCCGCTCATCCTCCTGCTCACCCGCTGCCTGGTCCTCCTGTGTAGGCAGCTCTGGGTCTTCTGGTTGCGCCCAACAAAGTGGTCTTTCCGTGGGGGTCCCAGGTCGGCCATGACACACGTCCGCGGGTCAAGAAACGCCAGCGCCATGAGAGGGGATGAGATGGAGGGATAGGACGTCAGGTGAGGCGTGAGGGCACCTGGCTTGAACCCAGCCTCTCTCCCGAGCTGCAGTGCGCGGGGTGGACATCGAGCAGTTTCAGCTGTGGCAGGGCTTGCAAGTTTGGGCCGCAGAGTCCGCCCGCAAGGGCGGCTGCGGTGCATGCTGGAGCTGAGAACCAGGACCAGGAGGACACGACGAAGGCCTAGTGGCACCCCAGGGGCCCCGAGGCTCTTGAGGGCCCTGACCCCCTGGAGGCCCCCGAGCCTGGGGTCGCCCCACGAGTCGGGGGCCGATGGGAGGAGATCGGGCCGTCGCACAAGTTCGGGTACGGGGTTGACGAGGGGTTGGAGGAGTTGGCTGATGCAAGTGTTTGGTAGCGAGGCCGCAGTTTGCTCCAGGCTGGGGGGCTCAGCCGCGCCGCCCCTGTCGCGTCGATTGTCTTTGCTGCCGTCGTGGATCGGTGGCGTCTGACGGGAAGCTCACGTCGGGTTTCTCGAAGTGGTGCAGGACGGAGCAAGTCAAGGCTGGAGGTTCGGACCAGCTGCGACGAATTCAGACAGGAGAGTTTCCCTCGCATCGCGCCAAAGTGCGCGATTCGAAGCTGGGACTGCCCCATGGTGTGCTGACCCAGGTCCACTGCAGCCTGCAGTAGGGTATGGCAGTTCCCCGACTACGTGTCTTGGTTGTGTCAATGGTTCTTCTGTTTTTGCGGGGTGTTTGTCGGGGAGCAGTAAAGTAATGGCAGCCAGAAGCGGTAAGGACACGACGCCCGACACCAGCCAGAAGGACGACAGTAGTCGACGCCAGTTTCAGGCGAAGGCGTTGAACAAGTGTGTCAGACACAACTGGGCACGTGAAACACATGACTGGTGAAGAACACGCGCCTTGTCGCTTCCACTGCTCACTAATCTCTTGAAAACCTCATCGGGCCGATGTTCAGTTGCGACTTTCTTGGACTGCGCGCGCACAGTTGCAGACAGTGGGTGAGCATTGTGCGCGCGCCCAGGCCACTCAAGCCATGGGCAAGTTCGAGAATGAGAAGGCGCGCCGGCGGTGGGGGTCGGACAGGGAGCTTCTTTGGTAGTACTGAGGTCTGCGGGGCGGCGAGCTGTTTTACCTCCCGTGACGCGCTTGGATTGGAGGCTCAAATGGGGTGGGATGGAGGTGGAGCGGACAGGAGACAGCATGGAGGCAGAAAGCCAGGAGGGGAACGAGGCGGAAGAAGAGGAGGACGAAGAAGGGACAGGGAGGAAGAGGATACATAGGACACGAGGGGAGTGGGAGGGCGACGACGGCGACGACGCATAGGACGACGCATAGGACGACGACGACGACGACGAGCACGAAGGCAAGCATGAAGACGAGCAGCAGCAGCAAGAGCAGCAGCAGCAGTTGTCGCCGCTGCGCGGGGTGCGCGCGGTCGCCGCTGCGCGATTGGAGGCAGCGGATTGCCGTCCCTTTGGGGCGAGCCACTGCGGTGCTCGTCTCCTCTGCTACCGCAGCAGTGGCCCAATAAAAGGGCCCAGTGCTGCGCATATCATTCAACAGGCGCTCAGAGTAAAGCTTGTCCACACAGATGTGTCCAACGCAGCAGCAGCAGCAGCAGCAGCAGCAGCAGCAGCAGCAGCAGGCGCAGGAGCAGCAACTGAGCAGGTGCCGCAATGGGCACGGGGGAGCGGCGGCGGAAGCACCGCTTGCGGGGGCAGGGCTCGGGCGCGGGAGGGGGCCGAGGCTCGAGCGGGGGGGGGAGCACGACCGGCGAGGGTGGGCGGAGGATCGGAGGGGCGGCAGGACCAGAGTCAGGCGATCGCAGACATGGATCAATGGGGGCGTGGATCAGCGACGGGTCCCGCTTCCTTGGAAAATCGCGGATGCCCGCCGCCCAACGGGGCGGCACCAGCCGCATCTTGCGCGCCAGATCCATGGATCGCAACTCCATGTTTGCGCGGCCCCGAGAGCAGGAGAAGGAGGAGGAGGAGGAGGAGGAGGAGGAGGAGGAGGAAGAGGAGGAGGAGGAGGAGGAGGAGGAGGAGGCGGACGAGTGGATGCGCGGAGGGGCTGGGGGTTGAGCAGGGGGGCGCGACCGACGAGGGGAGCACGGCCGACAGGGGGCGGAGGAGCGGGGGAGGAGGCGGCGGAGATGAAGTACCAGTCGGCGGAGGTCGATGCTCTCGCGCCGCAGAACATCACCCAACAGCCGCTGGTCGACACTTGCTGGGGCTGGCCGCGCCCCCGGACGACAGCCATCCCCCGCACGCTCGCGACTAGAAAATCACTCTGGTAAGGAGTGGTGGTGCAGGCGGCTGACCGCGGCCATCGGCACGGAGCTGTGCGCCGCGCTGCCGGGCATATGCGAGCCTGATGGCCCGACGAGAAAAAACGCCACTGGGCATCCCGTCCCTCTCGTCCACGCCCCCGTCGCCTCCTTGCCCTCCGCCCGCCCCCACGCGTGAGCGCATGACTGCGAGTCCTTGTGGCTCACACCTCGCTACCGTGCGGTACCACTTCTATGCCTGCCTGCTTGCCTGCCACCTCCCCCTGCTATCTACGGGTTGTCCTCTTCGCCTTCCCTCCCTCTTCGCCTTCCCTCCTCCTTGGCCAAGAGGCCACCTGACAGCGCGCGCGCTGTCTCGCTGTTGCCCTTTGTTTCCCTTTTGCCTTTTTCTTTCCTCCTGGCACGCCAGCCAGCCGAGTTCACGGGCTAGTGTTCATAAGCGTTGGATGGTGCTATTATTTTTCTTCCTCTGTATTACCTTTCTTTCTCCTCCTCTTGCCTCGTCCTCTCTATATTGCGTCGTGGCGTGGCGGCGCGAATGCGGTTGGGCGCGGAAGACAGAGCGCGCTTCCACTTCGGTCAGCCACTGCGGCCCGCAGACCAGACGGAGCTAACATGCCGTTTGTTGCACATTTCCGCCGAGCGTTGAACGGATGATGCAAATACGGCGGTAGGGAAGAAGCTGAGGCAGAGGGGTTCCGCCACGACGTTGCCGGCTACATGGCAGTGGGCCACAAAAGGGGTTTGTGGCCACGAACCGCACGGCTACCACCGAGTGTCTTCGTGCACCGCCACTGATATCGAACATGATAACTACAGTTATACCGTTCCGGAACTGCGCGCGTATTGATATGAGTTGAACCTTCGTGGTGGCGCCTGCGGCTCCGTTCTTGGCACGCTTCGCGAGCCAATGAGGAACGCCAGCGCGAAACATTGAAAGTCATTGTTCGCGACGCCGTTTTTCTTGTGATGCCGCGGGGGAAGTGCAGCATCATCCGAGATCGCGGACGGAGTCGTGCTCCCCATCCTTTTGTGGCCTCTTCCGAGCCAGATCGATCGGTGGGGCGCGAAGGCCCCGCGAGGCTCGAAACCAGGCGAAATCGGGCGTGGCGCAACGGGGGGCGAAACATGGAGCGGTTAAAAAACGGTGCTCCCTTATGGCCCTTGAGGGACTTGAATGGCCCAAACATTCAACGTTTTTGCGCCCCGCCCCGTCATCAAGCAACGCTGAATTCACCAGGCAGGCCAGCAGCAAGTACGAATCACAGTGGGGGGGGGCGGGGGCTGCGTGCTCGGGCTGCATGTTGCTGAGGGGGTGACCCTGGGGGCAGGCCCACCCCCGGGGGGGAAGAGTGACCTCGCCCATGTTGGCGGTCGAGTATCCCCCCGGGCGCGGGAGAGAGAACGCTGGCCTGACGCCTCTGTGGGCTCTTCGGGGTCTCCCTTCCCGAACGCGATTCGCCGGCCCGGGCTCCGCCGGGGCAAGCCCACCCCAAGGCGCCGAAGCGTCCGCCCCCCCCCCCCCTGGAACGGGCGGGGGGGCGGCCCAGGAGGCGTGACGGCCTTGGCCCTCGGAACGCGGCCTCGCGCGCGGATGGGCGAGGCGGCACCGCCCCTCGGGGTGCTGTCCCGCGTGCGGGGGGTGGGGTTGGGCCGCTGGCGCCATGGGGTCGCGGCCCCCTTGCGGCTTGCGCGGAGGGTGGAGGAATGGGGGGGGGGGAGACCGAGGGAGGCCCAGGAGGAGCGTGCGAGAGGGGAGGGGGGAGAGGAAGGAACGGGGAGGCAAGAGGGAAGGGAGGAGGGAGGCGGGAGGAGGCAGGTTGGAGCGTGTGTGCATAACTACAGAGAGAGAGAGAGAGAGAAAAAAAGAGAGAACAACAAACAATAATGGGCAAAAACAAAGAGAGAGAGAGAGGGAGAGAGAGAGAGAGAGAAATAAAGAAAAGAGAGAGAGAGAGAGGGAGAGAGAGAGAGAGAGAGATAGAGTCAGCGAGAGCGGGGAAGAGGGGGGAAAGAGTAGCGAGCAGAGATGGGGTAGACGAGGAGAGTGCGGCGCGGGGGCGGTGGCAAGATGCATCAGTGGCCGCGTGTTCAGGACATCTCGAGGGCGATCAAGGAGCATTTCGACCACAAGCGCGCTTCCCGCTGCCTGTGCACATGCTGTCCTGCCATGGAGTTCGCCAAACAACCAGGCAAAGTATTGTGAATATCTTGAAGTTGTTTCGTCGTCGTGATCGGGGCGTGCGTTCCAAGGTTCCACTGCATGCGGTGCCACCTCCTCGGGGCGGGCTTGAGACTACCCGGGTCTCCAGGCCCCCACGCCCCAGGCACGCTGGCGCGCGCGTGCACCCGCGAGCGCCGCACCGACACCCATGCAATCGCAGGTGCGTGTGTGTGTGTGTGTGTGTGTGTGTTTGTGTGTGTTGGTGTGTTGGTGTGTTGGTGTGTTGGTGTGGGGGGGCGGGAGCCCCTGACCTTGCAGAGTGTCAAAACATAGCCCTCCAGACCTTTAGACCTATCTGGACTGCCTACGACCCCGACGGGACTTTGCATGCCGAGCTCCTGGTGATATTTGTTGGCCCTCCCGGAAGGTCTGGGGCGACGCTGGTGGCCCTCACCTTCGGGAGCCCCTCGGACACTTGCAGAGGGTTCTGGGGCGAGGGCTGCAAAGCCACCTCCGGCTGCTGCTGCCCCCCGTCCCGCCCGAAGGCACACGCGTGGGGGCCCAGTTTCCACCACCGCCACAGGTAGGACGGGGGAGAAGGGAGTATCGGGATGTCCTCCTCCTCCTCCTCCTCCTCCTCCTCCTCCTCCTCCTCCTCCTCCTCCTCCTCCTCCTCCTCCCCCTCTCCTACCCATGGTGGCGGCGGTGGAAGGTCGGCCCATCAGCACGCGTTGGGGGCGCGATGGCAGCCTTGAGGCTGCTCGGCCTCGTCCAGAGGGCTGTCCCTCTCAGGGGGGCGGCGCCAGAGCGCGGAGGTCGTGGCGCCCCTCGGGGCGCGGAGCTCTGGGCCTGCCAGATGGGGTCGGAGGAGGTCGCGCCGCATCGCCGACGCATCGGCGGTGTGGCTCGATGTGGAGCCCGACGTTCTCCTTGCCGACGGCGTCGATGCATCGCCGACGTCGCAGATGTGTGGCCACTGCATCGGCGATGCATCGCCGATGCATCGGCAGTGCGGCGCAGTGCTCCGATTCCACGTGCTCCGACCCCATCTGGGAGGCCTCTGGCGGAGTGGCGCTGGGTCACGTGCACTCGGGTACGGTTGGTTCGCGTCATGTCAATTCGGCGGCGACCCAGCCGCGGACGTGCAAGGTTGAACGTTCGGGGGGCGATTTTGTTTACTATGTGTTGACGATTTGGGTTATTTTATTGTATTTTTTACGTTTGCCCAATATCCTCTTGTAGGAGGACATGCCCGACCTAAACTGCACTTGCTGGCGCTCCGCGCGGGTTTCTTGGATCCGCGTCCTGCGCGCCGCCCCTGGCGCGCTCCGCGCGCCAGGGAGGGGTGGCGTTTCCGGCGCAGATCCAAGAAAGCCGCGCGGAGCGCCACAAGTTTTTGTGTGTACGCCGTTGTGTCTTCTCCAGAGAGGGGGGGCAGCGCGAGGACAGGGCTCGTTGCGATCCCTCGGACTCGATTCGAGGTCGATCGGTGCCGATTCGGAGCACAGGCTCTGCCGATTCCCGCCGATCCGATCCATGTCGATCGCCGATCCGATGCATTAAATCGATGCTGGGCTCTCCTGGGGGGAGGGAGGAGGAGGATCGTGAGGTGCGGCGAGGGGGAATGGCGAGGGTCGATGTTTGTGGTTGTTCTCGGGGTGGCCTCCAGTGGCCTCTGGAGGCGTTGCGAGGGTGAGGATGGGGATGGGAAGCAAGAGTAGGACGTGCTTGAAGACGAGGTCGAGAACCCTGGGACCAGAAGCGAGGCGGTGCGAAGGAGGCGCCCGAACCAGGGTCTGAGCTATACTTCGTGGTACTTCAGAATGCCCGCTTGAACTCTTTGCACGACCCTCACATGAACGACGGAAGAACACGGGGCCGAGTGCGCCGACATTCGCGCGTAAGCCGTTCGCGTAGGGTCGCGCGTCAGCGCTCTCGCTTCCAGTGCAGCCTGCCGGGATGACGGCCCGCGTAAGTTTGCGGCGTAAGGTCGTTGTGGCATCTTGCGCAAGTTTCGTTTATTTTCGCCGCTCACACAATTTTTCGTTCGCTCAGCGTGAAGACGCAGGTCGCGTCGGGCAGTGCTCGGCTGCCAGACATCCGTCCCCCCGTCGGAAAGGAAAGCGATGTGGCATGAGCAGGATCAGCAGCAGGAGGAACAGCAGGGAACCTGGGAGGCCCTGGCCCGTCCCACGATGCTCCCTCGAATCCTTTCTTCATCGGGAATGAAAGAACCCCTAACCCGAAAAACGCAATGAAGACGTAGCTTGGTCGATGTCCCCGTCTTTGCTTGCATTGGGGATCATCCATCTGCGTGCGCACTGGCCCGATACGCTCGCCGAAAAGACCATATCCCTGAAGTGTCTTGGGTCTCCTAGCTCAGGTCCGCTCCCAACGGGCCGGGGGCCCCTTTACTGCTAATCCTTTGTGCCCTCTCGCCGCGTGCCCTGCTTCTGGGAAACGTAAGACTCGGGTACGCCGGAACTCGGGTTCGCCGACGGTTTTTGACGAGCGCGTCCTGGATTTTGACGGTTCAGTTTTCGTGGGATGTTTGCAGCGGGAGTTCGCGTCAAATTTCTGATTGGGTCTCGTGATTTTTATGATGGCCCTGTCAGGCCATCCCGAGTCCCCCGTACCCGAGTCTTACGTCTCCCCGACTGTTCGCGCAGGTACGGGCCAAACTGGCACTGCGTGGTCGGCAAGGGGTTCGCCACATACTCCACATACGAGGCGCGGCCCTGGCCCGCGGCGCGGGCTGGTGGCGAAGGGCGTGCCAGACACTGGACGATGCGACAACTGCCGAGACGGCGTTGTTTTGGTCTGGTTTTGTGTGTCGGCGTGGGCGTGTGTCGGCGGCGCGCCCATGGGGGGGGGGAAGTGAAGAGGGTCGGACCTCCAAGGAAGGCTGGGAAGGCCCCCGGGCTTTCTCAGACGTTTCCCAGGCCTTCCCCGAAGACATCCTGGAGGGCTTCTGAGAAGCCCCGCCGCTTTCTGACTTCCCACCTGGGATCGCCGCCCAATCTGGAGCCCGGTTGCGGGCCCGGGACTCACCAGAGCGATCCGGGATGAAGGGTTGGCTGCGGGGAGGGGCTCGAGGTGTCCCCGGGCCCATGCCTTGAGCCATCCGGGCGGGCGGCCCCACCATGCGCAGCCGCGAATGTCGCTAGGCAGGTGGGAAGCAGGAGGGGGGGGCGCCCAGCAGAAGACTCGCGGCGCGGAGAAGCAGGATGACGTGGGCGCATGCGGGCACGCGGGGGCAGGGGCGACGAACCAGCGGGCGCTCGGGGAGCCCTTTGTCCCAGGCGCCCGCAAGAGGCAGGCCCTTCGCCTGCAGAGAGGCGGAGCGCAGAGGAGGGCCCCGCGACGCGAAGGTCGCCCCGAAGGAATTCCAGCCATGCGGCTACCGACGGCACAGCCGGCTGCGGCACCGTGGGGGCGGCCGCCTGCGAGGCAGTGTCCCAGAGGCTCCCGGCGCCAGGACGGAGCCCGCGCGGCTGCCAGCGGCACCGCCGGGGCAGTGTCCCGCAGGATCGCGGGTCGTCTGCGGCACGGGGCCGAAAAAGGCGGCCAGTGAGTCCCGAGGTCAAGCAGCGGCGAAGCGTCCTGGCTCGCCTATAGCCCCACCAAACAATGTTCTAAGAACTTTTTGGGGTTTCCACGAAAGGTTCTTATAACATTTCTAGTTGAGATTGTCTTGCTTTAACACATCGGGTTTATATTATAAGAAAATTGTTTTTGTTCTTGGAACATTTTCGGGTTCTACGAACATCTCGTGGCATGACTATAGGAATGCCGGGGCGGTCGGTCCCTGCTCAAGTGAGGCAGTGTCCCAGAGGCTCCCGGCGCCAGGACAGAGCCCGCGCGGCTGCCGCCGGCACCGCCAGGGCAGTGTCCCGCAGGATCGCGGGTCGTCTGCGGCACGGGGCCGAAGAGGCGGCCAGTGAGTCCTGAGGTCAAGCAGCGGCGAAGCGTCCTGGCTCGCCCCACCAAACAATGTTCTAAGAACCTTTTCGTGGTTTCCAGGAAATGGTATTAGAACATGTCTGGCGGAGTCTGTCTTGTTTTATCACATCGGGTTTATGCTATAAGAGCATCGTTTTTGTTCTTATAACATTCCTGGGTTCCAAGAACATGTCGTGGTATGACTATAGGAATGGCGGGGGGGAGCGTGTGGACGGTGCCAGCGGGACCTTCGGTGGAGCTTGCTCAGGGGCGTGTTGGAAAGGGCGTGGGGGACGCGTGAGGACTGCGCCATCCGGACCTTCATAGGAGCTCCCCGTGGGGCCACGCAACGTGTGAGGGGTGTGCCGACAGGGGCGGTGGGGACGCATGCGGACTCCAGCGGCGCCTTCGGTGGAGCTCCCTGCGGGGCCACGAAACGTTGAGAGGTGTGCCGAAATGGGCAGTGTGGGGAAACGAGCGGACTGCGCCAGCGGGACATCCGGTGGGGTTCCGTAGGGGGCGTCGCAACGTGTGAGGGGGTGTGCCGACATGGGCGGGGCGTGGGGCGCATGCGAGAAAAAGTCGCTCCCCGGTGGA